>JANHAO010006903.1:0-20757 GCA_026873985.1 Saraca asoca
TTATAATATTAAAAAAAAAAATTTTTGATAGAAGGACTAAATTGAAAATTCGGTAGGGATTAAATTGAAAAAATTCTTTAAAAATAGATCTTAGTAAAAAAAATAAAAAATTTGAGACTAAATTATAAATTTTTTTATTTTGAATCTGGGCCAGCCCCCACTGACCCAGATTCCTGCGCCCGCCCCTGATGGGCAGGCTATAATTGTAACTGTGTTTGGTTTTTGGCTGAGAGTATGTGTGATAGAGGAGAAAGACCCAGTCTTTCAGCAATGTTCAACCCTTTCCCAACTATAATTACAGCAATTTTTTGGAAAGAAATATTTCATTGGGGAAGGTGCATATGTATTCACTTCACTTTTCTATATTTCAAAAACCTTTACTTTAGAATCTTGATTTTCAATTTAAATTTATTATGGCAGTGTTGGTGGAATAATTTTGTTGGTGGTTGGACCCTATAACGTGTTGTGGGGGCAGAACAAAGAAAGAGCAACTGCAAGAGCCCAAGAAAGCAAGGATGAATTGAAGAAACAAGAAATTGAAGAAGAAAGTGCATCTCACACAAGTGAAGTGATGAAACTACTATGCATTATTGAGAGCCTAATTATGCATATTTCTTTGTTGAACTTTCTTCAATTTGTTTCCTTTTCTGTCTTTATGCTCTTTTGCCAATTGCCTTGCTTTGTTCTTTCCCCTTCCTTCTTGTAATTTCTCATTAATGGAATCCCTTCAACCCAAACTATTATAAATTAGTCTAATTATTTGTTGTTACCTGTAAATTAACATTGTAAGAAAAACTTGTGAGAATCACAAAGACACAGCTTGTATAACTCTAATTCGGACAGAATTGAGATATACTTATTTTCTTGGATATTTATGCATTCTTTTTGTTCACTATTGTTGACGACAAGTTTTGGCTTGCATGGATTTCGTCAATTGAATATAGTTCTTTTATCCCCAAACTGTAATCTGGTTGAATAAGTGAAGAATGAGGAGATGGAGAAGAAGAACCGTAAGGATGTAAAAGGATTTTTAACATAGTTCAACTAAAATCAGGCAGCACCAGTCCCTACGTCTATGGTATTATTTTATTGCTCTTGTGAAATTTCTATAGAGTTTCAGTATAGTTTTTGGACTTAGCTTACAGTGATCTCCCTCCTCTTATTTATAGAGGCTAGGAGGTTACAAATATAATTACACAATTTTTATTTTTGTTACATCAGGTAATAAATGTACAAAACAGCTTAGACTACTACAAAATGACTTCTGTAGGTTGCTGGTTGACTTTTATAGATTACTTTCTAGAGGTGGGCTTGTGTTGGTTGCTTCTTGCAGACTAGCCCCACAGGTTGAGTCTGAAAGGGGTGCTTACTTCAGGTTTACCTCGGCAAGCCCTTAGCTGGGCGAGATGCTGCGTCCTGCAAGTTGAAACTCTTGATTTGGGGTCGTTACTGGCTTTCGATCAGTGGATCGAACTCGTGAGCTCACAATGCGAATTATTGGCTATGCAAGCCGAGGCTTGTCCTTTAGCAAGCTGGGGCTTCTGCCTTATCTCGTACTCTTATAGCTAGCAATCCGATGATCTTAACTCTTCTCTCATTTGGACTTATGTGCTATTGGGCTTTTCTCAATCAATTTCGAGCAATACCAGAAAATACTTACAACAACTATAATTTTATCGAACACAATATAATCATTTATAATTTACAACATATTTAACAAAATATGATTTCTATTGACATTACATATTCATTCACCACATATGTGCTATCTTTTATGCAAATAAGTTTATAAATTCACATGCTAATTTTTTTAGATTTGAGTATACGGATGCAAAAACAACTATTGAGTAGAAGAGGCATAAGTGAAATATTCAGTTGAGGTTTAAAGTTTGATTTTCAAAATAGCTAGTCCAATGATCAAGCTCCATCTTTGACACTTTTGAAAACACGTGATTAGTAAGCCCGTCAATACCATTTATCCAAGAATCCTTCCTAAAAGAAAATCAATGTCCATTACCCAACACCCCGAAAATTCCATCTGCCACATGATCCCACGACTTGTTGATCCCTCTCCAACCTCCATTAATTAGAAGCACTAGCATGACTTTTAATTTTCAGAATGGTATCATTCTCACAAGCGTAATTTTGTGGTTGACAAGGGAAACAAGAGATACATACAGATGAGAAATTCTTAATCTCTGTTTGGTTTGCATGGAGATGTATTTTCAGTAAAAAAAAAATCTTATTCAGCTTGTAAATATATAATTTATGTCACTTGTATATAATTAATAAAACAATCTATGATATTATGTTAGCTGACAAAATAACTTTTTCCTTACAACAGTGGATTTTTTTTTTTATTATACTCCTCATGTGTAATTGAGAAAATTTTAATGGTTTCAAATATTAATTAATTGGGTTTTAAAAAGAGTTTAAATTCAATTAATGTTGATAAATTCAAGATATATTATTTTATTCACTTAATACAAAGAAAAATTAATTTAATGTGAAATTTAAAATGAATTGTTTTAACGTTATAAATAAAATTTGTTTTAATGATCATAACAATGAATTTGGTGCTTGAATGTGAATAAAGATTCATGAATGAAATATAGAATACTATAAGTAATAGTACACTTACATTTGAGGCTAAAGGTCTCAGACTATCTTATAAATACCTCCATTGATTCTACAAGTGAGGTATGCAAAATTATTGCTTAGCTAAAAGTAAAAAAGCCAATCACTTATAAAAAATTCTTATATTAATATGATGCTCTTTGTATTTCTTGACTGACATTGAAAACTAGACATTTTTACATATATGGAGAAGATTATAAAATGTTTATGACATTTGGAGATGGTTTGTAATCTTAAGGAAAGTCTGAAACTTATAGAGAATTTTCATAACTTATAAAAAGATTTATACTTTATAAGGATTAAGAAGAAATTTTATCCTAAAGAAGATCATATTAAGTTGAAAGTCATATTCCGATGACAATATCAAGTAACCTTTTATAATTATTTTTCTTATTTTATACTATGCAGGAATCTGTTATTTCTTATAATTACAAGTTATTGAGTCTCTACATGACATATGATTCTCATATAATCTTAAAAGATATGATATTGTGCTAATTTTTCTTTCATTAATTACATATGATATTATTTGTTCTAAATTGTAAAATCTCTATGGGTAATGCAATTGCTATATTTTATTACTGATTACGTTTTTTTTAGTATTATATAGTGATCTTATTATTGTTTCATGTTTCATTAATTTTATTAAAAAAAATTGATACTATGTTAAATAATAGTAGTTTTGTAAAACTTTTTGTATAACTAATTTCTACACATAGATCATAAAAGAAATTTTAGATAATTTGAGACTAAAAAAAGGGTCTAATTATCACATGAATAGTTTGTAAAAAAAATTCACTCGATTAAGATATGCAAAAAAATTAATATGAAAAAACATATGAATGAATTGGTTATTATAAGTGATAGAGATTTTAAGTTTTATGATAAAATTATAGATGAAAAAATTTTAGTCTTCACTATTATGAAATATATGACAAGGTTATATAAGTTTATTTAAGATTTTACGCATTAATTGAGTCTCGTTGGAGAGTTTGATCATCTTATTTATAAGTTTAATCATCAGAAAGATAGAAAGGTCATGAAAAATTTAAGGGATTATCAAATATGAGTTTTCAATTAATAATTGAAGTTAAATAAGAGTTTTAAAGGGGATGAAATCTTAATTTCAAAATTATAAAAATTTTATTTATCAAAAAAATAAGATGATTATTACATAGAGTTTCAACAAAATGAGCCTTTTCTTCTAAAATGTCTTTTCTATAACAAGGCCTTTAGTTAGTAAGCTAATTTAGTAATTATAATTGGTGCATTAATTTTCATGATTTTAGAAAAATCAAGGAAATTAATATTAAATGAAATTTCATTTATATAGGAAATTATGATAAAACTCATGTGAAACACTTAGAACTTATTGGATAAAATTAAAATATAATAAAGTTGTTTTCCTTGTAATATTAGTTTCATGTCATGAAGTTTCAGCAATTTTTTTTGGAAACAAATACGTTAACGGGGAAGATGTATGTATATTCAATTCACTTTTCTAAATTTCAGACACCTTTACTTTAGAATCTTGACTTTCAATTTAAATTTGGGAGGTTTTTGATGTATAAATGTCTCCTTGTTGTATACGCTACTTTGTAGCACACCGGATTGTTGACAAGTGTCTAGAGTAGTTGGGATTTTGGCCAGTGTCAATGGAAGAAGCAAGTTACACCCACTTTTTTTATTTGCTACATAGTCCCTTAGCTAGAGTAGTTGAGGAAAGATCATAACGAGACTTGGTGGTGAAGAGACAAAGAACATACCGCACCGTCAATCTCAAGCTTGTACAATTGTAAGAGTAAAGTTGAATATTCTTAGCGGTCCACAGTGCAGAAAACCTTAGCGCCTGCAGCTTGTTAGAGATCTTGCTTTTAAAGACCATAATGGAGCTTGGAAGCTAGTGCTTCATCTTTCATGGCTAGTTTTTTCCTTCTATTTGCTCTCTGACATGTACTCCAAATTAAAAACGATGTCAACCTCGATTGTCAATTCAATCTCAATCAATGGTTGGAATTGGATCTTTTGCAGTGGAAGGCCTGAGATTGTGACAACAGTGAAAGTTGCATCTCATGCAACAAATTGACCATTTGTACCATAGACGCCCCTTAAATTTATTAAGGCAGTGTTGGCGGAATAATTTTGTTGGTGGTTGGACCCTACAGAATGTTGTGGGGGACAGAACAAAGAAAGTGCAATTGCAAAAGCTCAAGAAACCAAGGGTGAATTGAAGAAACAAGAAAGTGAAGAAGAAACTAAATTGGAGTGCATCACATATAAGTGAAGCGACGAAACTACAATGCATTATTGATATCCTAATTATGCATATTTCTTTATCAAACTTTCTTCAATTTGTTTCCTTTTCTGTCTTCATGCTCTTTTTCCAATTGCCTTTGCTTTGTTCTTTCCCTTTCCTTCTTGTAATCTCTCATTAATGGAATCCCTTCAACCCAAACTATTATAAATGAGTCTAATTATTTGTTGTTACCTCTAAATTAACATTGTAAGTAAAACTTGTGAGAATCACAAAGACACAAAACTTCTATGACTCTAATTTCGGACTGAATTGAGACATACTTATTTTCTTGGATATTTAAGCATTCTTCTTGTTCACTATGATTTTATCAAACACGATATAATCATTTATAACTTGCAACATATTTAACAAAATATGATTTCTATTGAAATTACATATTCATTCACCATATATGTACTATCTTTTATGCAAATAAGTTTATTTAAGTTCGCATGCTAAAATATACATAAGATTTTTTTTCTATTTTTTTTAGATCAAAATAACTCATTTGAGTGGAATGAGAATAAGCAATAAGATAAGTGAGGCATTCAGTTGAGGTATAAATTTTGAATTTCAACGTGTTAAAAAATTTGATGATACAAAAGGATCTGGGTTGTTTGGTCGGAAACAAAATAAAAAATCTTTTGTATTAATACTACTGGTAAGCCAGCATTACTAAGCAAGGCTTTTATATAATTTCTTGTATAATAAAAATTGAATATATATATATATTATTTTATTTTATAAAAAGAATGCAATTTAAAAAATTTAATAGTCTAAATGTACAGTATTTGTTTTTTATAAGTTTTTTTACGCATAACTAATATAATTATAATCATTAAAAATGATGATAGAATGAAAGGGGATTTAACTTCTCTTTAATATAATTCTTATTAAATTTTTTACACAAATATTTATTCAAAAATATAAATTAAGCTCCTCATAAATTTTTTTTTATTAACTCTCATGACATTATGCGGAACATGTGGGGATGAAATTTAAGTTAATAGTCACTTTTTTGTCTTATATTTTATTTATTGATTTGCCCCATTAATAAATATTACAAAAAAAAATTAATCTATTGTATATTACACATATATATAAATATAGTCAAATTAGCAACTATCACAAGGCTTCAAAGAGGTGAAAGAAAAGGTGAAAGTTAGACTAAAATGAAAAATTTTAAAACTTAGCAACAAAAACTTTTGTACTTTTTCTTGTAGACCTACCAATCAAGACTTAAATCACAAAGATATCTTCTCGAAAGCAGTGACTTTTTTGAAATTAATATGCATGTATCTATAGAAGTTTTAAACTCAACATGAAATAGGAATAAGTTTTAATTTAATAAATCTTAATCTCAAGACCTATAAGATAAAAAAATAAGTGATTAGAATCGGGGTTTCAGAAAGTGCTCTAATGGTTAAGTTAGTAATCTTATGAGAAGGTAAAAGAAGAATGAGAATGAAATCCCTCATTAAGAATGTATAACTTAATTTACATAAAAAAGAGGTGCATAAACTAATACTTTAAGATTGAGTCCTTTTGATCGGTTATTAGTCCAATCAAACGGTCATGATTGAACGATTCAATTAGTGATCGATTATTTTAGATTATGTCATAATTTAATACTAATAAAGTTTGGATTTTATTATTTTTATTTTAAATATTTAAAATTTTTAAATTATAAATTTCAATAAATAATAAGAATAATCACATTTAAATATAATATTTCTCTGTTAATAAAAGAGTGTACTACTAAATCTTTGTGTCTTTATATCTCTACATTACTTATTCTTCTTTAATTCTTTTATGTATTAATTTCATTGATTTATTACTCTCTAACCAACTTGGAACCCATCTATTAATAAAATAGTAACAGTAACTCATCAGAAGCGCACTACTCAACCTTTGTGCCTTTATACAATTGCTTTTCTTTCTCATCTAAATGACAAGCCAAAGGAAGAAAAGAGTAGCAATTGTCACTATCTGTTTCCCTATTATGGAAACTACGTACATTAAATGGAAGCAGCAAGACGGCCCAATGATTAGGAAACAAGAGATACGTACAAATAAGAAATTCTAACTCAGATATTTTCATTAAGAATATTTCACTCGATTGTATATAAATAAAATATTTTTATATTATTTATATATGATTAATAAAGTAATTTATGATATTATATTTATTGAAGAAATCAAATTATTTTTTAAAATGATAGATTTTTTAATTATATTATATAATATTAAATAAATAAAATATTTTTATTATACATAAATAAGATTATTTCTATCAAAATATTTTTTTGTCAAAATAAATGAATTATTTAATCGCTTTAATACATATAATTATATGCATTAAATCAATTAAAAGAGAGCATACCATTTTATATTTTAGTTATATTTTACATAAGAGAGGCTGGGCCAACAAGTCAAAGGCGTTAAGCGTGCACGCATATATGTAAAAAAAAGAAAAAGTTTGAGTGTGATTGCGTGCCTATCCAACAAAACTAATATTAATTACTTTTCATAAACTTTTTAGTTCAAACAGCATCAGTAACTATAAATCTAGAAATTTTAGTTTGCATAAGCATTGCATATATATAAAAATTAATATTTAGATAATATTTAAGTAATAATTATTCTTTATTTTTCTTTATCTATGCATGTATTTAGGTAAAGTCATGGAGGCTACAAAAATAATTAATATACATATATATATATATATATATATTTTGACGCAATTATGCATTTGTCCTCACAACCTTTAAGGTGGGTACCTCAGTGCATTATTGGTATGCAAAGTGGAACAAATAATGAAGTATCTTTTTATTCTTAGTGATATATTTCTCTTGTGAAGTGGCAGAACTTCTGTACCTTTTCCTCGTATCAACGAACAAGATCAATAGAACTTGAATTGGCCTTCGCGAAAAGACATGATGGAATTCTCTCATTCTCCTCATTTTTATTTCTTATAGTTCCTTTGTTACTTGAAATTCTCGGAGTAGTAAGATTGATGAATGTAGTGAAGTAAAGCTGGAACATAATCTACAAATATAACAGGGTCAGTCATACATGACAGATGTGATTCGTCGAGCACACTCTGATGATCAAGTCAGTATTTTAATAAAATTTCAATAGCATAATCAAGATAATTTGAAACGATAGATATCTGCTGGTATATGTAAGTATTAAGCGTGTCAATTAGCGTACTCTTGGATAAATGGGGTGCTACAATGTGTTTGTAACGTATTAGTAACGTCAATGAGATTCTCGCTAGATGGTTGTTGGTATCACATTATTTATGTAGGCTTGAGTCATGTCTTTTCTCATATGCTATTTGAGTGATTGATTCATCAAGATCTCATTTGGTCAAGTTTCGCACCCACGTTGATCGAACAGATGTGGTTGATCGATAGGCATGGACTAAGTATCGTGCTGAAGCCAATTCCCCCAATAGTCTCGATCGATTGACTTAGGTTAATTGTTTAGAAACTATAGGCTATGTTATTTGCCACCTTCCTTCTTAGTGAGAGACACGATTGATCTGCCTAGCAACCTTTCACTTTCCCAAGCTTGCTATCACCTACACTCAGTAATGATGGTTTGAAATCTCGAGAAGCCTTAAAACTTGTAGCAATCATATCAATGGCACGGATTATCATCTAAGCCGTTCATCTCGATCGACCCTCAACCATTGGATCTTCTTCATTTCATCTATAAAACCTAGTGTCAACCTCCTGAACATGACTTTTGCTTTTGCCCACTATTCAAACTTGTTTTCTTTGGCTCAAGCTCATCTCTTATAACCCAGGCTCACCGTTATCTTCCATAACTCTTTTATGCATTCTTCCTTTGCCACGGGGTGTCCCACCACTAATTTTACAGGTAACTTCTACTCTTTCTACTTTTCTGATATTCTATTTTACGTTTTTGCCTTCTTTTTTGAAATGTGCCAGCTATGACACCCTTTTCATGATGGCTACACCTCGCTACTCGATCATCTTTCTTTGACCGTCCTTTTCTTTTTATTAAGACCTTCATCTACTACTTAGTTAGCTTTTTTTAAACCATCCTTCCTATTTCCTTCGTCTATTCTAATCATAATTTGTTATCTTTAAAGATGGCCTTCAACTTGTGTATTTCCCTTTCATGTGCGGTGGATTGGGTGACCCCATTAACTTATCCTTAGATTCGAACTCCTCATCTAACCTTGGGGAATACTTGCTTAAAAGCATCATATACAGCTTTACTCTTCCTCTTCAAACAATCATAGCCAATCAATCCCATGATGAATATTGAAACAAATGAGTCCACTTAATCGATGCTGCACTAGATAAACTACAAGACATCCATCTAGACATAAAGTCAATAGTCGCCTTCATAGAGTGGTAAGATCCTAACATTATTTGGGAGTTAGAAAGAGTTCATATTCATAGTTAATTAATCGAGGGAATTGTCTTTAAGTCCGTTCAGAAGGATGAGCCAGCTTACAATTATTATACATCATCCTTCCTAATGTTCTACAGGGATGTGGTCGATCGTCTACACATTTGCCCTCTTTTCTCTATGTTTCAAACAAGCATCCTCCAAACAATGAACGTCTACCCAAGCCCTAACCAAGGAAAAACCCATTATGCCACTGACCACCTAGCCCAGGCCATCATCCTCAATAGACATTGCTAGTGGCTCTCCCTCTACTTATTAGCTTATGGACGCCTCTAGCTATACTAAGACATTATCCTTAGAGAAAGCACAAGGCTTCTTTGAAGAATCTAGTAAAGGCATAGCTGGCAACTCCTCTAATGCTCTTGTTCCCTCAATGAAGAAAATCAAAGTGGGCGCATGGAAGGAGCTACAGTTGATTGAGGCCCCTGTAGGGAGTAACTTGTCCTTTGATTCCATCGGTAGTTTATGGTCCCCTGTTCCTCCTCAAGTCGTCTACGGCCCAGCTTGCTCGCTCCACTACCACCATCCTAACCAAGGAGTTGATCAATCAGGATAAAAGCATTTTTTATCTAACTGACCAAATTGCTACACTCATCAAGGAATGAGATGCCTTGTCTCAAAAGAGTGAGGACGTAGGGAAAAAGCTAGAAACTGAATGGAAAAGCCAGGCAGACAATAAGGTGGTCTTTGGCCAAAAACTTGAGGATGTCATAAAGGAGGTCAAAATGCCTAGCTATCCCATGCTTTGCTTCAGATTTGTGAAATCCATCCATCAAATTCAACATTTTAATCCTAACATAACACTTGACCTTTCCTAGTTCAACAAGGATAAGCTCAACCAAGATAAGACCCTAGATAAGATTCTAGAAAAGTTACCAAAAGATTAAGTTTCACGGTGTGTCCCTATGGTGGCTATAACTTAACCATGTTCTCTTTTTGTTTTTTGTATGAAATAAGCCAAGCAACCCCATCAATAAATTTATTTTTGTTCATACATTATTTCCTTAACTTTCTTTTGCATAACACTTATCTATATAGGTGTCTTCAACTGGCTCTTTTTGTTGCTTTATCAAACAACTATTACTATAGCACTGCCAAGTTTCTCATCCAAGTGAGCCTCCAATAGGCTTTATTATCCTGTTTTGCTGATCTTCCATGCTTCCAAATGACTTTTGTGCTCACTACTTATTTTCCTTTTCTTACTAGTCCTTTGATCATCAAGGCTTTTACAGCGCTCTTAGCCTTATGCATCTTATCGACGTTAGGGAAGCTATTCAGCCTTTTCCTTGGTGCCTTCATAATGGCTAGCTTGTCCTAAGGAGTTTTCTTCCTGAGGAATTGAGACTACTTAAGGTTCCCTCTTTCCTAAGGACTCTTGAGATTCCTCGAAAATTTTACTTTTTTAAGGAGTTTTGAAACTTGTAAGGATTGTTATGTCAATCATTATCCCTATTTTTCTTGGCCATAGGATCTCTTGCTTTCCTCTAAAAATGCCAAGTTAGCTCTCTTAGCAATGTCTTCTACACTTCTTTGCTATAGGCCCTAGGTGTTGTCATTTGCCACCCACTTCTCTAGTGTTTTTCCTTGGTTTCTTAGTTGCATTCTTATTTTTTGTCAGTAAATCTCCCTCTTATTTTCTATTTGTATGCTTCAGCATTTTTTTCCTTCTTATCTTCTGTAAAATGTGTTGAGGATGAAAATTCTTCTCTAGCGGCCATACTTCTCACAACTATATCTATCTCCCTAAATCATACCTAAAAGGCCAGTGTTTTTATCCTTATTTAGTTATTTTATTTTATCATCTCCTTACTTTTTGCTTTTAGATTACTAGTTGACCCACTCACCCACTTGAAGATAGACTCTAAGCGATCAGTGAAGACTTACACCCAAACGTAGGGCAAATAAAAGCATATTGACCTATCGACTGCTCAGACTAAGCCAATACCAAAGGTGATCATTATAGATGACCCTTCTCCCAATCGACAAAATGAGCCACTCTGATAACATAGATGATGAATATTGGGATTTCCAGTGCAACTTTTCTATGTTTAACAAGACTAACACCCAAGAACAGATCTTGAAAGAGTGGATGAACAATTAATCCCCCTCTCTAGGTCTTTGATTATTGTCACATTGTCCTTATACATATGTATAGTTTAAATCGATCAGACTATTAATCAAATAATGGATGAACTTTTATGGGCCATATTATTTTAGTCAACTTTTTACACGATCTCCTCATGTTTAAGCCTCTAATGGGCTTTGTAATTAGCTTCTCTTTATTGGCTTGTAGATTATCTGGTTTCTTTAATTATTCTTGTACACATTCGAACGTCATCTTTTGAGGTTTCTTATTAACACTGAGATGTCTATTCGATCTTTTATCATTACCAAAGGGTCTGCTTGGTCCTTTATTTATGCCAATGGAACTGCTCAGTCTTCAATTTATACCAAGGGATCTACTCAATTTGTTATATTTGTGCCAAGGGATTTGCTTGGGTTTTGATTTTTTCCAAGGGATCTACTTAGTTTGTTATACTTATGCCAAGGAATTTGCTTAGGCTTTGATTTATATCAAGGGAATTGCTTAGTTTGTTATATTTGTGTCAAGGGATCTATTTGAGCTTTGTTTTATACTGAGGGAGCTACTCAAATTACTATATTTGTGCTAAGAGATCATCTTAGGCTTTGATTTATACCAAGTGAAGTACTCAAATTTTGAGACATATATGTTGTAATCTTTTACTTTCATTTCATTGTCTTTGATACATGGTTTATCTTTTTTAGTGATTAGATCTTTATATGATATCACTTTATATATGTTGTATTCCATTTTCAAGGAAAGGGTTTTCCTTGAATAGTTTCCAGTCAGTAAGCACCATTAAGGAGACTTTCTTACACTCTGAACAGCCTCTCCTATGCAACTACTAGCTTTCCCTTAGCTTGCACTTTTCGTGGTCCATCTACTCTTCATAGGACTAAGTCATCCCTCACAAATGCTTTATTCCTCATTCTTTTGTTTGTAATTCTGAAATCTTTACCTTATAACACTCATTTTAAAAGTTGAGTTGTCTCCCTTGTCTCAATTAATATTTCTAGCTCTTCTCTTCTTCTTTCTTCATTCTTTTGTTGCTCATACTACTCTCTCTGGTTAGAGCATTGATTGAGCTCCACCAAAAGCATGGCCTCACTTCTGTATGTGAGCATGAATGAAGTTTCACTGATAGCTGAATGCATAGTGGTTTTATAAGACCACAGGATGCTCGATAACTCTTTAGTCCATCTTCCTTTTGTCTCATCCAATCTTTAGAACAAGCCTTCTAGGATGATCCTGTTCACCAGCTCGACCTGCTTATTTGATTGAGGGTGCTCGATGGAAGTGAATCTTTGCTTAATCCCTAACTTTCATTTTAAAATGTGCGAGACTTTAAATTTCATAGTATATGTATAAACATGAGTATACCTTAGGCAGAAATTTTGCAAATCACTGCTCACGAATTGCTTTCTGTTATTGGATATAATTGTCGCAGGAAGGTCATACCTAACAGGAACTATTAGTAAGTTTCTTAAGTCAAAGTTTATGCTTTTAGAAATTCTACCAACAAATAACATTTTTTTTCAAACAAACTTTTGGACATTATTTGAGGTTTTAGTTATTATAAGTTCTACCCCTACCTATTTGGTAAAGTAACCAACCGCTACCACCACAAACTTTAACTAACTAGGAGCTATTGGGAAAAGCCTTAGCAAATTGATGCCCCACTGGTTGAAGGACTAAGGAGTAAAAATAGACATTTGTTTAACCACTGGTTATCTTTGAACCTTCACAAACTTATGGCACTTTTCCTAGCTTTGCACAAGCTCCAAGGCTTCTTGCTTTATATTTGGCCAAAAGTACCTCCACCGTATGGGACCTGTATATACCTTCATGGATTTCCTTCAAAATATAGTTGGCTTCGCTCAGTCAAAGACACCATAGCAATAGAAGAGAAAAAATGTTCTTATATAATTGCCCTCCTTCCATGAAAAGGCGTGCTACCCTTTGTTCAATCTTCTTACCTTCTTTTTTATCCTTCGGTAGCCATCATTGTTCTAAAAACACCATGATAGGGGTTAACCATGACTTTTCCTACTCCATGCACATTACCTCATCTGTCAAAGGGCTTACAATGTCTATTGAATAATAATTCTATTGTTAACCACTAGCTTAGCATTGACTAACTTAGCTAATACCTCTACATGATCATTTTCTTCTCTTAAAATTCTTGTCAACTCAAATTTAAATCCATTCAATAGGTTTTTAGCTATGCTAGTGTTGGCTTTTTCACTTCTTTCTAAAATCACCCATGCCCCACTGGCTTTACTCTTTAACTAACCATCTACATATAGTGTCCACATTGGGCCTTTTAATCCAGGCTCTTCTATTTTTTTTCAATTTGACCACAATGTCTGCCAATGCTGAAGCCTTTACTATTTTCCTTACTTCTTAACTGAATCCACATTCTGACAATTCCACTACCCAAGCTACCAACCTTCTTGCCAAGTTAGGCTTTTGCAAGACTTGTCGAATTGGAGCATCCATTTGAATGATGATCTGATAACTTTGAAAATGAGGCTTTAACTTCCTAGACACAGTCAATAAGGAAAAGGCTAACTTTTCTATCTTCTGGTACCATACTTCAATGTTGTGTAGCATATAACTTGTGAAGTACAATAGTTTTTGTTCTCCTTCGGCCTCTCAAATGAGTACTAAACTTACTGCTTCTGCAATTTTGCTAAGTATATATACAGTTTCCCCTGGCTCCAATCAAATAAGGATGGTATGGCCAAATGCTTTTTTAGCTCTTGGAAAGCTTGTTCACACCTATTAGTCGATTTAAAATTTTTAACATTTTTAAACAACTTAAAGAAAGGGGCATGTTCATTAATTGACCTGGACATAAAGCAAGTAAGGGCTACGACCTTTCTAGTGAGCATCTGCACTTCTTTTATATTTGTGGCTCCTCATATCAATAATGGCTTGGCATTTGGATGGATTAGCTTCTATACCCCATTCAATGATCATGAAACCCAGAAATTTCTCGACTTTTACTCTGAATGCGCATTTTTTTTATTCAATCTTATTTTAAACTTTCACAAAGTTTCAAATGTTTCTTTCGGATCTTGCCAGTGCTGCTCCAAGCTTCTTAACTTAATTATCATGTCTTCTACATATACTTCCATATTCCTATCTATTTTGTTTTGTAAAACCTTATTCATCATTCTTTGATAAGTTTCCCCTACATTTTTCAAGCCAAACAACATGACCCTATAATAGAAGGTCCTCTTATTAGTTATGAATGTTGCCTTACTCTTGTCACCAGAGTGCATTTTCAACTAATTGTATCCTGAAAATGCATCTCCAAAGCTAAGGATTTCAAAGCCTACTGCACTATCGACCAATTGATTGATGTTTGGAAGTGGGTATGAATCATTGGGGCATGCCATGTTAAGGATGGAAAAGTTCACACACATCCTCCACCCTCATATAGCTTTTTTCACAAGGACTACATTTGCTAGCCAAGTGGTATATGGGATTTCCCTGATGAACCCTACACTCAGCAACTTGTCCACATCCTCTCTAATTACCTTCTGTTGCTCGAGATTGTGATTCCTTTTCTTCTGCTACACAAGCTTTATACTGAGGTCAATTGATAATTTATGACAAGCCACCTCTGGGTCAATTCCTGGCATGTCTGTGGGTGTCCAAGAACACCTCAATATAATTTTGTAAGAGCTTGATTAGCCAAGCTTTATTTATTGCTCCTAAGTCTGCCCCCAATCTTGACTACTCTTTCATTGTGATCCTTAAAAATTTTGCACTCTTCTATATCCAAACTTGGGTTTGATCAGTGAATATTGTCATGCTAAATGTCAAGTAGTGTTGAGTCGACCATCTAGCATTCGTCACTTTTCTTATCCACAAGTGTTGATTGTGACTTATCAGTGTTTCCTTAGGTTTTGGCCAAACTTGTCATATAATACTACCAACCAACCTACTGGTCAACCCATACTTCCCCTATTCCTCCCTCTATTGGGAACTTCATTAACCAGTGAAAAGTGGAGAGAATGGCTCCTGCTTAATTCAAAGATGGCTAACCTAGAATAGCATTATAACCACTATTAGGTTTTACTACTACAAGGAAATTGACATATACTCTTTGTCAATAGCCAAGTTCCTAGGGTCAGCCTCAAAGTCACAATACCTTCCAACTGCACATGCCCTCTTGTGAAGCCAATCAAGACGTCTATGTAAAGATTATACATGCTATGAGGAATATTCAAGGCATCAACAGTATGCAAATATAAAATGTCAACAGAACTTCCTTGATCAATGAGGATCCTCTTGACAATGAAGTTGCATAATATAGCCAAAATAACCATTAGGTCATCATGGTCCTTGTCAATGTTCCACAAAGTCCTACTCTATGAAACAAATTGGTTCATACTGGTCCTCCCTCCTCTTCCCTTCTACTTCTATTACCTCTCTAAGATGTCTTTTCCTTGCATTCCCAGAAACTCATCCCCCAACAAATCCTCCAGCAATTATTATTATCATTCCGAACACAAGAGAGATTACTTCCTCTTGCTTACCCTTTGACTGACTGGGCCTAGGGGAATGGTCCCTTTCTTTATTTTCTTGTTTCCCCTCTGCTACATGAAAATTCTTGACACATTCATATGTGTGATACTTGTAGTCTTAATGGAACTTACAAAACTTAGATTTGTCTACCAAGGGAAATTTTTGCCACTTTTATGAAGGGAACTTCATCAGCTCAGTTGCTCAGACATCTTACACTATACTACTTATTGGTGCATTTAGCAATTCGTACTTATTAAATCACCCCCAATGAGGCCTTCTTTCCTTCTTGAAAGGTCTTTCTCTAGGAAGTTCATTATCAGATTACATGTGCTCTATCTATCATTGAGCGAGTTTGACTTCTTCAATATTGATATATTTTTCAAATCTAGCCAAAAGCTCTAAAAGAGAGACAGCATAGAGCTACGTCGGGGAAAAGGAAAAGTGATAGGGCCTTTCCCAGTAGCTCCTACTCCTTCATTAAGGTCCTAAATTTCTAACACCAAAAAGTTGAAACAAGCCAAGTACTCCTTAAGGGTCTCACAGTGCCCTTGCTAAAAATTAACCAAAATTGCAAAAATTTTCCTAGGGGCTCTACTGGTAGCAAAGTGTGTAGAAAATGCCTTGACAAGCTAACAAAAATTGTCAATCAACTACAAAGGTAGGGTGGTAAACCATTACAAACCAACTTTTGTTAAGGGTGATAGAGAAAGCCCAGCATATAATAGTGTCTGAAGCGCCTGAAAGTAACATCAAAGCCCAAAATGCCTTTAAGTGTTTTTACAGGTCAGTTGACCTATCATACAAATCTATATAAGTTAGTGGTTTAAAGTGGGCATGCAGTAGAATAACCATCACAACCATTAGGAACTACGTGGTCCTCCTCCTGGCAAGAGGATAGCTATCTAGAGGTTTGAGTGAGATCCATAGTTAGGTTCAATAGGTCATAAGGTTCGTGGGTACAGGTAATATGCTGGTGGACATCAATCATTGTGGTGAAGCAACTTAGACATTAGGCACAAGTGCTCCAATCAAGGTTTGGACCTGAAAGGTTTGTGGTAGGTGAGATAGGGGATTGAGGACAGATGGGTGATAGTGGCATTTGGAAAAGTAACCATGGGAACAAAAAGCTACACCTACAAATGAGGTGCTAAAGGTAGCTAAAATTATTAGAGCTCCAAGATGTAAAAGGACTGGGTTACTGGTGGAAAAGATGAGGTAACCAGGTTGGCCTCCCTAAGAATAGGCCTTGGAGGCCTAGGGGTAGGGGAGGTAGAGTTGACTGCACTTGGGCATAATAGAAGGCATCTAACTCTTCATAAAACTAGCGAACCTGCTTCGCTAACCTGTCACACTCGAGCTCGACACTAATTCAATTAGCCTCCTTTACCATCCTATCGCTATGGTGATCATCTCTAGCTCTATCACGGTGATGGCGTCTGTCTAGAGATGGAGTGCTCTATCACGGTGATGGCACCTATCTAGAGATGGAGTGCAAAAAGACTATGAAGAAGAGCGACGAGATATAATGGTGGCTAGGAAAGCCACAGAGGGTGCCAAATGAAACTCTTCGAGTAGTGAAGATGATCAGCAAAGTGAAATGAAGCTGAAACATGACCTATAAACACAATAGGGTTAGTCATACAAGATGAAAATGGTCTATTAAGCATGCTCTGATGATCAAGTTAGTCTTTCAATAGATTTTTAGTAGTGTAAACAAGATGGTCTGAAATGAATGATACTTGTTAGTATATATAGGTATCAAATATGCCAATTAGCATGCTTTTAGATGAACGAGCTACTACCACATGTTTGCAAGATACTGGTAACATTAGCAAGATCCCCATTAAGTAATTACTGGCATCACGTTATTCATACAGGCTTAAGTCACGCCTTTTATCATATGTTATTTGAGTGGTTGCTTCACCAGGCTCTCATTTGGCCAAGTTCTACATCCAGGTCAATCGACCAAATGTGGTCAATCGATCAATATGGGGTAAGTTGCATGCAGAAGCTGATTCCCCAACTAGTCCTAGTTAATCGACTTAGGTCGATCGTCTAATGACTATAAGTTGATTCCCCAACTAGTCCTCTTCTTCTACTACACTAGCTTTATACTGGGGTCAATTGACAACTTATGAGAAGTCGCCTCTGGGTCAATTCCTGGCATGTTTACGAGTGTCCAAGTGAACACCTCAATATAATTTTGTAGGATACTTATTGGTATATATAGGTGTCGAATGTGCCAATTAGCGTGCTTTTGGACAAATGAGGTGCTATCACATGTCTACAACATACTGGTAATATTAGTGAGATTCTTCCTAAGCAATTGTTGGTATTGTGTTGTTCATATAGGCTTGAGTCATGCCTTTTGTCATTGTTTGAATGGTTGCTTTACCAGGCTCTCATTTGGCCAAGTTTTATATCTAGGTTGATTGAACAAACGTGATCCGTCGATCAACATAAGGCAAGTTGCATGCGGAAGCTGATTCCCTAACTAGTCCCTGTCGATCAACATAGGTCGATTGTCCAAAGACTAGAACCTATTTTAAGTTGTATCATTTTTATTTCTTACAATTCCTTTGTCACTAAAGCTTAAGATTCATAGTTTTTATGGTATATTTACAAGATATCAATCTAGGGATTTTAGTATAACTTTACAAGTAAAAATGCATATAAGACTTAAATTAAAATAAATTTTTTTATGTGAATGCTGAATCTATACAGAATATTTATCAAATTAAGCTCAAGAAGAGAAATTAAATGTAGTTATTTTATTAGTTATTTATTATTTTTATTTTTATGAAATTCCACATTGGGTAGAACAAAAGTTTAAAGTTTAGAAGATTAGTATAAATAGTTAAGTCCCATATTGCTTAAGTCTTGTAGATTGTTCACCTAGGATTGCTATATATTTGTACCTCTTTGGAGAATTTTATTCATTTAGGAATCAAATCAATATTTGATATAATTTTTTTATCTATTTCTAATGTGCTAGAAATCTATTTTCCCATTACTACTTTTCATCCTGTGTCAAGTGGCATTAGGGCTTAGTCAATGGTTTGAGGTCTGAAATAACTACTAGTGGCAAAGACAAAGATGATGGCAATCAATCATGGGATTCAAACTATTTGAGTGGTAATACAAGCTTAAGAAAAGGCGATAAAGCTCAAAAAAAGAGGATGACTCGAAAACTCCGTGAGATCTACGACATGCTCATCAATTTAGGAGCCAGTGCCAATAACTTTTATGGAGGTGATAGAGACAACCATGTCGAAGATGATGCCTATGGCCAACCTATTGGTCTTCACAATCTTGTAGATCAAGAAAGAGAAATCATCCATGAAAACTCTAGAGATGAAGATGAAGACATGGTTGACTATCGAAGAGATTATAACCATTTTCATCTTGGAGATTGAAGACGAAGGTGATGTAACAACTATCAAGCTAACCCTCATCAAAGAAGGCTAGAAGCTTTTGACAAAGATTTAGATTCAAAAGAAGAAATATCGAACAATACCATGTAGCAAGAAGACAAAATCGAAGAAGTGAAGACTATTGCATAAAGGTTAATCTTCCAAACTTCAATGGCAACCTCAACATTGAAGGCTTTTTAAACTAGACATATGGAGTGGAGAACTTAATCAATAGCATGAATATTCCACATAACAAAAGAGTGAAGCACGTCACGTACAAGCTCAAAGGTAGAGCAGCTGCTTGGTAGGACAATCTGTAAAACAACCATTGAAAGCAAGTAAAAAAATTCATGAGAACATTGTGGAAGATGAAAAAGCTTCTCCAAGGATGATTTCTCTTTCCAAATTATCAATAATATCTTTTTCATCAATATCAAAATTATGTTCAAAACAACCTAACTATAAATTAATACACTGAAGAATTTCTTAGGCTTTCTACACAATGTAACTTACTAGAGATGGATGAATAACAAACAGCTCACTATTTTGATGGCTTAAACTTCAAGATCAAAAATAAGATGTCTTTAACTCCTATTTGGATAGGCGACGAAGAAAATAACATGGATTTAGAGGCAATATTGTTATCATAATCACTTGTAGATTCCATAACCATGCATTTATCTTCTTCAACACATGCATAAAACTAAAATAAAAAGAAGTCAAATACAATTGAAGGAGTGAAATTCTTTAGTGTTAATCAACAAACCAAAGTAAGTGCAAAAGGAACAATGAAACTCATAAAACCAACACAATCTAATGCAACAACCAAGAATCCCTATGCCAAGCAAGTGTTTCAAGAATGGTGAACTTGGACATCAATCCAACAAATGTCATGGTCGTATATCTATCAACATAGAAAATTACAATGAAGGCATGAATGAAACAGATGACATTTCTAAAGGCATTGATTTGGAAGACATTGAAATTGCTAATGAAGAAGGAAAGCATTTGTCTTGTATGGTTTGGAAACTACTATACACTCCATAGCTATATGATTTATCTTAACACAACAAGATTTTCCACTCATAATGTTTAGTAAATCAAAAAACATGTGATCTCATCATAGATAATAGAAGCTACAAGAACATTGTATCAAATGCATTAGTGAAACATCTAAAGTTATCAACAGAAGCTCATCCTTCACCTTACCAAATCAGATGGATCAAGAAAGTGTTAGAGCGGGCTCAGCCAAAAAGGGAAATTTCAAAAAAAATTTCAGAAAGCAAACCCTCAGTGGCCGAACCCCTCTCCCAAAATCCCTTTGTGTAGAGGTTTCCATA
>JANHAO010006904.1:0-20750 GCA_026873985.1 Saraca asoca
CAGCTTTCTTCGTCTCATATACTCATTGCAAACATCTTGCTTGCACGATATAAAGAGCTCGAGGCCTATAAAAGTGCATATAAAAATTTTCCGATGACTCCATTTTTGCACTTGGTGCATTGTGCATGTGTTTCCACATACAATACTGCACAAGAGGACAACCTAGTAACCTACTTAGAACAGCAACCTCCTAAAAGAAGATAGAAAAATATTATTGACACAATGTATTCTTTCGTGATACCTTCATATTTTATATACGATATAATTTGCTTAAAATTAACTTTACTTGTTTAAAACAAGTAAAGTTAGTTTTAAATGAATTATATCATCTGTACAAAATAAAATGAAGTTATCAACTAATAAATTGTGTAAGTGGTATTACTCACATAAAATTGAAATAGTACTTCATTAGAAATTAAAGCAAAACCAAGTGAAAAAAAAAAACCATGGTCTTCTTCAATCCTCCAAAATCTATTGGGAATCCGCATCAGAAATGGGTGATTAGGATAATGGCGTAAACTCCACTATCAGTAATGCCAAATCTAATAACAACTAATAAATGCATATTTCGTACTGAACTACCAATATGATAGTGATTGGCTCTTTGCACTGAACCATGCAAACAGTCTTTGGAGGTTGGCAAGAGCCAATTCTTTCACAATGGTGAGGGGCTAAAAGGTCATCCCATCTGCATATAGTGGAGAACGAATTGTGTCCAATAAATTCAATATGGCGAACAAGATGATCCCACCAGTTGATAATTTTTTAACTTTCCATCAGATTAAATTGATGTAAAGAAGTAATGACAACAAGAGTAGTAAGATTCTGGGAATATTACCTTACCACCATAGTGATGTAAAAAAGATATTTAATATTGAGAATCACGTTATATGGGCCACTCAGTGAAGTTAAATTTTCACTTCATAGCAATTATTGTATGATTTTTATAGAGAATAAGCACAGAAAAGGAGATATTAAAATCCCTCACTTGCCACGTGATATACGTTATTTTTAACTGTGAATACAATTGGAGCATTGAGAATACAAGGTGTTCCTCAAGGGGACATCCCAGTAATTGAACATTGAGTACTCCATTTCGGGGATTACTAATTCAAATCTCATTGGGAGTAGATGAAGTTAATATATGTTAGGGGAATTGGTCACCCTAATTGTATAGCCTCCCATTTAAAAAAACTGAATTGTTACTTCCAACTGTATAGATTCACAGGATACCTTCAAAAACTTGGCGCCAATTGCTGAACCAATTTGCTATACAAACATGCTTTCTTAGCTAAACACAGGGACAGCCAGCACTGTAAGTGATAGAAAACGGTTAATATGCCATTGTTCATATCCTGAGGATGGTAGCAGAAGCAGAGGAATTTTTATTCACATAAGAAGAACATAACTAACATTCACGAGATTGAACAACTAGAATAGCGCATTATAACATTGCAATGCACAAAGCCGCATGTTTCCATGGTAAGATGAAAGTAGTAGCAAGTGATAACTGCAAAATCAAGCAGTGACTCTATCATGGACAACATAATTATGTTACATCAACTTGATCTGTGATAAAAGTACATCATGTGATATCCTAATTGTTAGTTCCTGGCCATTCCGCTCTCGCCATGCCACTGGAGCACAACGTCCGATTGCTCAGGCTGTCAAGACACCCAAAACAGGGGAAGAAAGAATGGTGAGGATGTCTGCAAGAAAGGGGGATGCAGAGGATTAGTGACTTTAGACTAATTCAAGGGCCGGGAACTGAATTGAAGATTACAACAATATATACAGTAACTGCAGAAGAACAACACCATATCATATGTTTAACTAACAAAAACCTTCGTAAGGTACACCACAAAGCTCACCTTGTCCACCTAAAGAGTAACCCCCATTCTTGCAAACAATAGTATCTATTCTTGATAAAGTATAAGTGCTCGTTGTTTTTCTTGGCTCATATCAACTACTACAAAATTCCTATCGCCCAGGCTGCAATAAAAAATGCCACAATAATACCTAATGCTGCCTTCATTTTCAGAACATCTGCAAGAAAAATATTCAGTCATTTAGGGATACGAAAATGAATCTATTGATAATCCATAAATTGTAGCACACAATACAGTCCAGACCCAATGGCTTTTAGCAATGACAACTCACCACTTCTCCCCAAACTGAGCTAATTAAATAAAAGACATGAATGCAAACCTTCATAAACTCAAAAGAGAAAACAAGACCATCATTTAACCTAAATTCACTTAGGTATTCATCTCACTTAAACGAGCATGAAAGGAGCATTATAGTAAACCGTTGATTATTAGGAGCATTAAAAATAAATGCTTGTGTGAGCTCATAATCTATATGTCTGAGTACTCCATTACAAATCATATATATTACTAACAGGATTTAACTCTTCTAAGGTGCAAGATGCACGTTAGAGAATAAGGCTTTTTTATCATAACTGTTAAAGACAAAATCAATGGAGTAAATAATTACAAATTTTAAATTTATTATTTATCAAATTTTGAGCAGTTGGATTTTCTACTTACTAAATTTTGAGTCTTTGATATCAAAGACTATGACGTAGCAACTTGCTCTTTAAACTGCAAGAGCATGTTGCATTTTAGAGGACTCAGAACCTTTGGTAATAAAAACCTGAAATTTTAGCAGTGATGACGGATTGTTGATTTGAAGGCTGAAGATTGTTCTTAGTATCCTCCTGATGGGAATCGACAAGAAAATCTTGGATGTTATAGATTACAGTGATATAGAGGGAGCAACTAGGGCACCCAGCAATCTCTTCGCCAAGCTTAAGATCTTCCTTTGTGATTTGGAAGAGGTCTCCACAAAGACAAGGGTACGTGTACTCTCAAAGCTCCTCATTCCACTCCACATCCTCAACCACCACGTCGTTGTACGACATCGTTTTAACTCTTCAACCTTGTTCTCCTTCTCAGCCTCCTCGCGCCTGTTTCTCTGCAATTCAGTCAATCAGCCGAGTCGAGGGACAAAGGAAAATTGAATTAAACTCAACAGAGCTGGACGATGTTGTCTTAGGTTCTTCAGGAAAGAACTTGAATTTTCAATTGAGTTTGTCTTTTCACTCTTGTAAAAAAGAAAAAGAAAAACAAAACACACCTTACATAATTATTTAAAAAAAAAACACTTTTTATAATTTTTTTCAATTTTTTAAAAAAATTCATAAATTATATTCTTATAGAAATTTTAAATTTACTAAATATTACAACTCCTTTATTAAAATTAAATTGATAATAAATTCTTTTAACTTTCATATGAAATTACAAAAAAAATTTAAAAATTAGAATTCAATTAATTTAATATTAAAACAATATATAATATAATATAATTTTTTTAAATGAATTAAATTTGAAGTTGAATTTTATGATACTATTAAATAATTAAATGAAATAAAATAGACATTTAGACTTTTTAGTTCTCACCAACTGAACAAAAAAAAATTCAAGTAAAATTCACAAGAGATAAACTGGATAATTTAGTCATACTTTTATATTAATATTTTTAAATCTGATTTACTTTGTTTCTGGAAGGGGCAAGGTAGCATTACTCTTTAGTCCATACCAATGAAAAAAACAAAAAATTATTTCCACACTATAGATTTTGGGGTTCATCTCCTCGTAAAACAGAAAAATAATTGTTTTTCTTCTTCGCCGGTTAGTATGGTTATATGCAGTATGCAATGGAAAAGGAGGAGCATAGTATAGTGAAACACTGAAGCTAGAAGGAAGAGATGCAAAGGCATCGTCATCGACGAAGACACAATGATGCAAGGCCTTCACCACCATCAACAGCAGCTAGCAGCGCTTCTCTCCGTTGCTCTTCCCAAGGATGATTCCGCTTCACCGGACGACGACGACTCTCCTCGACTCGCCGCCATTAATTCACTACACCGTGCAATTGTATACCCACCCAACTCGCTCCTCGTCACTCACTCCGCTGCTTTTCTTGCCCAAGGCTTCTCTCAGCTTCTTTCTGATAAGTAAGTTGCTCGTTTACCGAATCCCTCCGTCATTAATTTCGTTTTTTTTTTTTTGTTTAGTTGCATTCTTATATCCGCAAATTCTAGTTCGGAAATATTTGGTTGGACCCAGAAGGAAATTGTAAATCATCTGCTCAAGGTTTATTCATCTCTCTATTTTTTAATATTATTTCCGATAGGTAGAATGACCTGATGATGTTTAGTTTTATTCATCACGCCTTTTCTGCATACTGTTAGTTTTTTGTTTGATTTGCATCTAAAGTGACTGCTAAAGGAGTTGTTTTGATGTTAGCTTAGTTTTATTGCTGTTGTAGCCAAAATTCTGCTAAAATCTACTTTTTCCTTTTGTTCTTGGATATTCCACAACAGATCATATGCTGTGCGGCAGGCAGCAGTTATAGCATATGGTGCTCTTTGTGCTGTTGTCTGTTCGATACCTATAACATCAAATGGAAGACAGAACCATGTTATACTTGGAAGTTTGGTTGACAGGTTTATTGGTTGGGCATTACCATTATTGAGCAACGTCAAAGCTGTTGATGTGACTAAGGAATTGGCACTAGAAGGGTTTCGTGAGTTTCTTAATGTTGGAGATGTTGGTGGAACTGAGAGATATGCCTTACCTATTCTTAAGGCTTGTAAGTTACTCCTTGAGGATGAGAGAACCTCCTTGAGTTTATTACACCGACTTCTGGGAGTCATAACTTTGATCTCGTTGAAGTTTTTTAGATGCTTTCAACCTCATTTTATGGACATTGTTGACTTGCTTCTAGGGTGGGCATTGGTCCCTGACTTTGTTGAATCAGACAGGCGTGTCATTATGGATACCTTTTTACAATTTCAGAAACACTGGGTTGGTAGCCTGGAGATGTCTTTAGGGTTATTGACAAAATTCTTGGGTGACATGGAGGTCTTGCTTCAAGATGGAAGTCCTGGAACACCACCACAATTTCGAAGGCTTCTTGCATTACTTTCTTGTTTTTCAACAATTCTACAGTCTACCGCTTCTGGGTTGCTGGAAATGAATATACTTGAACAAATAAATGAACCCCTTAGCAAAATGCTACCACGCTTATTGGGATGCTTATCTATGGTTGGGAGGAAATTTGGATGGTCAGAATGGATTGAAGATTCTTGGAAGTGTTTAACTCTCTTGGCAGAAATCTTGCGTGAGCAATTTTCAAATTTCTATCTTCATGCTCTTGATATCTTATATCAAAGCTTGGAATTGGGTGGTACCACTCAAGGGGTAGGATTTAGGAAGATTACCTCCTTCCAAGTTCATGGAGTTTTGAAAACTGATCTTCAATTATTATCACTGCAAAAGCTTGGCTTACTCGCAGCTTCTGTGCAGAAGTTATTGGACTTTGATGCACCAATTTCTCAGCTGAGACTGCATCCGAATCATTTAGTAACAGGAAGTTCTGCTGCCACCTATGTTTTCTTGCTTCAACATGGGAATAAAGAAGTTGTCAATGTAGCAGTCAACTCATTGATTGAAGAGCTGGAGCTGTTAAAGGACCTGCTAGGAAAAAATGATCTTGTGGATGGGTTCAGTAGTGTCATAACTTCTAAAGCACTTTCAAGACTTGAATTATCTGCATTAATCAAGTTCAATTTGAAAGTTTTGTTAGCATGTGTTTCCTCACGTTGGGATAGCAATTTGATTGGCCAAACAGACATTGCCATTTTGAATCTTAGGAGGTCAGAGAAATTGGTGTCTTTTATTACAGAAAAGCTGAATCCTTTTGACTTACCTTTTCAGTCCTGTACAGATTTGCAGGTTGCTGTTTTTAAGACATTGGAGAGGCTAACTGCAGCTGAGCTTTTAAGCAAGTGCTCCATAATAGACCAGAATTGTGATGAAGGTTTTGTGAACTTTCCTACTAAAAAGAATAGTGATGATCGTTTCAGTGATGGATATTTAGCCGTGATTACTGAGCATCTAGGAAAGTATAGTATGCTCCTTATCAAAGCTCTTCATGTTTCTTCTGCTCTTGCAGTTAAACTAGTAGCTCTAGATTGGGGACAAAAGTTTTGTGAGGATGTTATGGCAATTACTAAGATCTCCAGCACTAAAGCTTATTCCTATGAATCATGTGAACATGCTGGTGTAGTAGAGAACTTAGTTTTCTCACTTTTAGGTGCTACATTTGAGAGGGAACCAGAAGTAAGGTTGCATGCTGCAATAACTTTGCAGATGTTTCTCCAAGCAAAACTTTTGCATTCTGCGTATTTTTATCCCTTAGCTGAAGTGATGCTGGAGAAACTTGGTGATCCAGATATTGAAATACAGGATGCATATGTGAGGTTACTTGCCCATGTATTGCCTACTACTGTATATGCATGTGGGCTTTATGATTATGGGAGATTTAGATCATTTGACCTTATATCAGTCAACAGTTCTAACTTGCACTGGAAGCAAGTATTTGCCCTGAAGCAGCTGCCACCACAACTGCACTCACAACAACTTGTGTCTGTCTTAAGTTACATTTCACAAAGATGGAAGGTGCCACTTTCTTCTTGGATCCAGCGGCTGATCCATAGCTGCCAGAGTTCAAAGGATACAATTGCAAGTCAGTCTGAAGAAACAGGAAATTTTGTTGCCAATGGTATATGGTTGGATATAAAAGTGGATGAAGACTTCCTTGAAAGAATTTGTTCTGTCAATAATTTAGCTGGTGCCTGGTGGGCTGTACATGAAGCAGCTAGGTACTGTATTGGGACACGTCTTCGGACTAATCTTGGTGGACCTACCCAAACATTTGCCGCACTAGAGCGCATGCTTTTGGATGTTGCACATCTTTTGCAACTTGATAATGAGCAAAATGATGGGAACTTAAGTATGATAGGATTTTCTGGTGCTCACCTGTTACCAATGAGATTACTGCTAGATTTTGTTGAGGCGTTAAAGAAAAATGTATATAATGCCTATGAGGGATCTGTCATTTTACCATCTCCTTCACAGCAGAGTTCTTTATTTTTTCGGGCAAACAAAAAGGTATGTGAGGAGTGGTTTTCTCGTATATGTGAACCGATGATGAATGCTGGATTAGCTCTACATTGCAATGATGGTATCATTCAATACTGTATGCTGCGTCTGCAGGAGCTCAAAAATCTCTGCATGTCAGCTTTAAAGGAAAAATCAAGGACTCAGGGGGCTGAGAACCTTCACAATATCAGAGGCAGGTATAGGGGAGATATCTTGAAAGTTTTAAGACATATGTCACTTGCTCTATGTAGGAGTTCAGAGCCAGATGCTTTGATTGGCCTACAAAAATGGGTTTCAATGACATTCTCTTTCTTACTTGGGGAGGAAAATCAATCCCTCAATGACTGTGGAACAGTGGGACCCCTTTCATGGATAACTGGGCTTGAATATCAGGCAAGAGGCCAGTATGAAAATGCTGCTGCTCACTTTGCTTACTTGCTACAAAATGAGGAGTCACTTGGTTCCCTAGGGTCTGATGGTGTACAATTTGTTATTGCTCGTGTAATAGAAAGTTACGCAGCTGTATCTGATTGGAAATCTCTTGAATCCTGGCTATTAGAGCTACAACTGCTTCGTGCTAAGCATGCTGGCAAAAACTACTCTGGTGCTTTGACAACAGCAGGCAATGAAATTAATGCAATCCATGCATTGGCACGCTTTGACGAGAGTGACTATCAGGCAGCGTGGTCATCCCTTGATTTGACACCTAAAAGTAGTAACGAACTCACCCTTGATCCAAAAATAGCCTTGCAACGGAGTGAACAGATGCTTTTGCAATCGTTGCTTTTCCAGAAGGAAGGGAAGACTGATAGGGTGCTGCACAATTTGCAGAAGGCAAGGACAATGTTGGAGGAAACACTATCTATTCTGCCACTTGATGGGTTAGCTGAAGCAACACCTCTTGCTATTCAGTTGCATTGCATTTTCCTATTAGAAGAGGATCAGAAACTTAAATCAGCCCAAGAGGAGCCCAAACATCTTCAGTCAATATTACATTCATATATCCAGTCGTTGCCATCTTCTATCAGCAGAATTCGTCAAGATTGTAACCCGTGGTTGAAGATGCTTCGAGTTTATCAAAGCATTTTCTCGACTTCTCCAGTTACTCTGAAGCTCTGCATGAATTTGCTGAATTTAGCCCGTAAACAAAGAAACCTAACATTGGCAAATCGTCTGAAGAATCATCTTAGAGATCATGTATCTAATTGCTCTGAGGAGAGGCACCATGATCTTCTCACCTTGAATTTGCAGTATGAGAGCATTCTACTTTTGTATGCTGAAAACAAGTTTGAAGATGCTTTCAGAAATCTTTGGTCATTATTGCGTCCTTATATAGTTTCTTCAGCATTTAGAATATCTGATGCTGATGAGAGAATCCTGAAGGCCAAAGCATGCTTGAAACTTGCAGAATGGCTGAGACAGGATTACTCAGATTGGAGTCCAGATAGCATTGTTCTTAAGATGGCAGCAGATTTTGATAAGGCTGAAATATCTTTGCTTAGCCAAGACTGCATTGAAGAGAAGATAAGCTGTAAATCGGGTCCTATTATTGAGGAAATTGTTGGCACAGCAACAAAAATGTCTACACATATTTGCCCCACCATGGGCAAGTCATGGATTTCTTATGCCTCTTGGTGTTTTAAGCAAGCCAGAGGTTCGCTCCCTAATCTGAGTGAAACTACCCTCGATTCATGTGTCTTTTCTCCAATGCTTGTTCCTGAAATTTTTCCCGACAGATTGAGATTGACCAAAGATGAGGTGGAAAGACTTCAATCGTTGGTTGTGCGTCTATTAAAGGACAAGGGTGATATGAAAGGTTTCAAAGATGATCAGGAAGAATTGGGCTGTTGGCTTGATTCTGCAGAGCACCCAAGCAATGACAATCCTATAAAGATGTTGATACAGCAGTTAGTGACTATAATTGAAACAATGGCTGGAGCACTGGGGGCGGAAAATTCTGGTGGTGAACGCCTTTCTGCCTTGCTATCTTCTCAGTTGAGGATTTGTTTGTTACATGCCAATATTGGGCTGGGAGAGTCTGACATATTATCTACAATAGATGATTTTGTTGATATTTGGTGGTCTTTGAGGAGGAGGAGAGTGTCCCTGTTTGGACATGCAGCTCATGGTTACATACAATATCTTTCTTATTCATCTACCCAGATTTGCCACAATCATATGCCTGGTTCTGATTACGAGTCTTTGAAGCAAAAAACTGGCAGCTATACCCTGAGGGCTACATTGTATATATTACATATACTTGTCAATTATGGTGTGGAACTGAAAGATACACTTGAATCTTCTCTTTTGATTGTTCCTTTGTTGCCATGGCAGGTTGTATGCTAAATCCTAAGTTTTTTAATTTTCTTTCTTTGATTTTTAACGTGATAATACTTAGCAGAAAATCTGACTAATCATCTTCTTTAGGAAGTTATTCCTCAACTATTTGCTCGTATTAGTTCTCATCCTGAGCAAGTGGTTCGGAAGCAGTTGGAGGGCTTACTGATTCTGCTGGCCAAGCAATCTCCTTGTTCTGTAGTGTATCCAACACTTGTTGATGTTAATGCTAATGAAGAGAGGCCATCAGAAGAACTTCATCATGTGCTCGGTTGTCTGGTAATAAAAATTGCTATGTGCATTAAGTGACCCTTTTATTTTGGGCATCAAATATCTCTTCTAGATAAATTGTCTGTGTTTTTCTGCCTTCCAGCATAAAGTCTTGCTGGGCTTGAAGTTCTTTTGACCTGTTTTCATATACTGACAGACTTCATTAATTGTTCTTATCTACATGTAAAATGTTTAGTTTTTACTCTTCTATTTCCTATTGTTTCAGTGGCTAAAATATAGATTCCCCATTCCTAGTTTTTGGTTGCATCGTATGACTTGCCAACCTTAGCTATTTAATGCTTGTCTCCTGGATTTGTTCCAGGTTCATCTTCATTCATCTCTTTTTATCATCAATTCAGCTTTTTGAATCCATAAATTGGCTTCCCTGATAGTTCAATTAGATAAGTTAGGTTGAGTTCTTAAAATATGTGTTCAGTTCTTTAGAAGATCTAATTGCATATGCAGTCAGCCTACTGTCTGGCACTAAATGTGTGGCAAGTGCAATAGGAACTTGGAAGGATCTGGTTTTACACTTGATAAGCATTATGTTCTTGACATTTGAATAATACTTCAAATCTGTTATTGCTGTACTGAACTTTCGTTGACTTGATAAACAAAGGTTTTGTGCAAGATATTAATAACCTATTTTGCTGCATTCAGAAGGAACTTCACCCTCAATTGGTTCAGGATGTTCAGCTGATGATAAATGAACTTGGAAATGTTACTGTTCTCTGGGAGGAATTATGGCTTAGTACTCTTCAAGATCTTCATACAGGTTACTTGCCTTATTTTCCAATATTTTAACTGTAATGCACCGTCTTTTAATCACGTCTGTTGGCAAAAGACCTTCTTGTACGGGGTGCATTTATGTTTTCTCTTGGTTGCGCAATATAGGACATGATTTTAGATAATGTAATTATGGTTTGAATTTCTATTAAAAAAAAAGGAGTTTAAATTTGATTTACTATCAGTATAAAACTTCCTACACTATTGGTAAACAAGAAGATGCCACATCATTAAAAAAAAGTACGAGTGACTAAGTTTTTACTGACAGCAAGAAAGTTTTAACAGTTTTTTAATAACATGGCAACACATGGGTGGGTGATAGTGTAAAACTGATTTACACTAATAGTAGATTAAATCTAAATCCTAAAAAAAATGCGGCTTGAATAAATTTTATTGCAGATGTGATGAGACGCGTAAATGTGCTGAAAGAGGAGGCCGCAAGGATTGCAGAAAATGTCACTCTTAGCCAGAATGAAAAGATTAAGATAAATTCTGCCAGATATTCAGCAATGATGGCCCCAATAGTTGTGGCCTTGGAACGCCGTCTAGCTTCAACTTCTCGAAAACCTGAGACCCCTCATGAAGCCTGGTTCCAGGAAGAGTACAGAGAACAATTGAAGTCAGCAATTTTATCATTTAAGACTCCTCCAGCAAGTTCTGCAGCTCTAGGAGATGTGTGGAGGCCTTTTGATAATATTGCTGCATCTTTAGCTTCTTACCAGAGGAAGTCTTCGATTTCCTTACAAGAAGTTGCACAACAGTTGGCTCTGTTATCATATTCGGACGTTCCAATGCCAGGTCTTGAGAAGCAAATTAAAGTATCTGACTCGGAAAAAGCTACTGGTCTCCAGGGAGTTGTCAAAATTGCTTCTTTCTGTGAACAGGTCACTATTTTATCAACAAAGACTAAACCTAAAAAACTTGCAATATTGGGTTCAGATGGTCTGAAATACACTTATCTCCTTAAAGGGCGAGAAGATCTGCGCCTTGATGCTAGAATAATGCAGTTGCTGCAGGCTATAAACGGTTTTCTGCATTCTTCTTCTTCTACATGTAGTAACTCTCTAGGCAATCGACATTATTCAGTGACTCCAATCAGTGGCAGGGCCGGCCTTATCCAGTGGGTGGATAATGTAACAAGTATTTACAGTGTATTTAAATCCTGGCAGAGCCGTGTCCAGCTAGCACAACTTTCAGCATTGGGCACTGGAAATACAAAAACTTCAGCTCCTCCACCTGTTCCCCGACCTAGTGATATGTTCTATGGGAAGATCATTCCTGCACTTAAAGAGAAAGGCATTAAGAGAGTAATTTCTCGAAGGGATTGGCCTCATGAAGTCAAACGTAAAGTTCTTCTTGATCTCATGAAGGAGGTACCTAGACAACTTCTTTACCAAGAAATATGGTGTGCTAGTGAAGGATACAAAGCCTTCAGCTCGAAACTGAAGAGGTACATTCAAGGAACACTTCGGACTTCAGTGGTACATTATATAGTTGCATCATTTGGTATAGCAGCCATGGATAAAGTCTTTTCCCTAAATGTTGATCTAGATTTTCTTTGACTGATTTTGGTGTGCTTTCTTTTGGCATGCTTTTACCACTTTCTATTCTCTAACTTGGAAATATCTATAAATGAAAAAAAAAAAAAAGTTACATATGATATGATGCAACTCATGTCATGCTCTTTGATTCACCAGTAAGCTTGTGTGGTACCAGTCCTTGTTTAAAACTAGGATGTATTATGCATCATGGGGTGTTCAATACCCTTGCATTCCTATTTCTTAGTTTCCCCTGTGGGCTTCAATCTTGCTATTGCCAAAAAAAATCGATATTGTATGATAATTTTACCAGTAACTAACTTTTCTCAATGATTGTTCCTCTGTTTTTCTGTGGAGGTAGTCAGAGCATAGCAGAATGTTGTTGTTTTAATTGACTGTCAAATATAATGCTAGTCATTTACTCATCAATCTATTATAACAATGTTTGAAACTCATGCTTGGCATGTGACAAACATTTTCCTGGAGGGAAAATTTTAATACATGCAAAAAAGATTGTGCACAGTTTCACTTTTTTGTCTTTCGTTAATCTGCAGGTATTCTGGAAGTGTTGCTTCAATGAGTATGGTTGGTCACATTCTAGGACTGGGTGACAGACATTTAGACAATATTCTTATTGATTTTTGTAGCGGGGATATTGTACATATCGATTATAATGTTTGTTTTGATAAAGGGCAAAGGCTAAAAGTTCCAGAGATTGTTCCTTTCCGTCTTACCCCAATGGTTGAGTCAGCATTAGGGCTGACTGGAATAGAGGGTAGCTTCAGAGCTAACTGTGAGACAGTTATGGGAGTTCTAAGAAAGAACAAAGATATACTTTTGATGTTGCTAGAAGTGTTTGTCTGGGATCCACTGGTGGAATGGACACGAGGTGATTTTCATGATGAGGCTGCTATTGGCGGTGAAGAAAGAAAAGGCATGGAGTTGGCTGTTAGCTTGAGTCTCTTTGCATCAAGAGTGCAGGAGATCCGTGTTCCATTACAGGTACTTGTTCTTAACCAGCGAAAAGCTATAGATTGTGTATGCCATCTAAGAGAAAAGAGCATACTTGTCTGATATGTCATTAGCCAGTGTTTTAAAGTTCTCTAATCCAATTTGTTGATGCACAGTTCACACATGTTTAGGTCACGCAACAAATGTGTATTTCAGGAGTTCATGTAGTAGTCTACATCTTACATGTGATATTTCAGAATTCACATGTTGTATTTAAAATGGATAGACGCTCATATTTCTAGTGCTATTCTGAAGTCTTTAGTTTGTTCTTTTAATCTTTAATCAGTAAGGCCAGTGTTTGACATGTCTGCTATTGCTTAGCTATGTGTTTATATTTTCTCATGCTTCCCTATAATCTGTGTATTGAAAATGACTAATAGCTTATTTTTACCCCAAAATTTGAGTAGGAACATCATGATCAACTATTGACTAGCCTGCCAGCTGTTGAATCTGCTCTTGAGGTACAGAAGAAATGCCTATGATTTTGTTTGGCTACATGAATGCTTTGTTCAGGTCTTTTCCCCTCTCTCTCTCTCTTACCTTTTTATTTTCATTTGACTTGGGCAATTTATGTACCAGAGGTTTGCCGATATTCTAAACCAATATGAGCTTGCGTCTACTCTATTTTATCGAGCTGATCAAGAAAGATCTAGTCTTGTTCTGCATGAGACATCTGCGAAGTCAATTGTAGCTGAAGCAACCTGTAATTCAGAAAAAATTCGTGCTTCTTTTGAGATTCAGGCTCGAGAATTTGCCCAAGCAAAGGCCATGGTTGTGGAGAAGGCTCAAGAGGCAACAAATTGGGTTGAGCAACATCGAAGAATTCTTGATGCTTTACGGTGCAACTTAATCCCAGAAGTAAATGCTTCTATTAAGCTGAGTGACATGGAAGAAGCATTATCTCTTACATCGGCAGTTGTTGTAGCAGGAGTTCCTCTGACTGTTGTTCCTGAACCAACACAAGCACAATGCCATGATATAGATAGGGAAGTTTATCAGCTTGTTGCTGAGTTAGATGATGGACTTGCTTCTGCCATAACTGCACTCCAAGCTTACTCCTTGGCTCTGCAAAGAATCTTACCATTAAATTACCTTACAAGCAGTGCAGTCCATGGCTGGGCACAAGTTCTGCAACTCTCCATCAATGCTCTGTCCTCTGATATTCTCTCTCTTGCCAGAAGGCAGGCTTCTGAAATTTTTGCAAAATTCCATGGAGAAAGCATAGATTCTCTTAAGTGCACTCATGATGATCTTTGTATTAAAGTGGAGAAGTACGCATTAGATATAGAAAAATTAGAGGGGGAGTGTGCTGAGCTTGAGAGTTCTATTAGCTTAGAATCAGAAGCAAAAGCTAAAGATCGTCTTTTGTCTGCTTTTATGAAATTTATGCAGTCCATGGGTCATTCAAGAAAGGAAGATGCTATGTATTCTGTCCAATTTAGATATGATGGGACAAGTAATGCTAGACTGCTAGGTGAACGGGAAGATAAGGGATTAGCTGTTCTGAATATTGCTGTAAGTTCACTTTATAACAAGGTTAAGCATAGAATAGTCAACATATTTAGTGACTCTTTGGCTGGAAGAAATCAACAAAATATGTTGCAGAATGATTCTGGATCTATTTTCAGTGAGTTCGAAGAGCAAGTGGAAAAATGTAATCTTGTGACAGAATTTGTAAATGATATACGGCAATTTATTGGGAAGGACATACCTGGTGTTGAAAATAACAGTAACTGGGTTTCAGTTTTCAAAACCTGCTTGAGTTCCTGTAAGGGATTGGTCAGTCAACTAATAGAAAATGTTCTACCAGATGTAATACGGTCCGCTGTTTCCTTAAATTCAGAAGTTATGGATTTATTTGGTTTAATCTCCCAAGTTCGAGGATCCATAGATACTGCACTGGAGCAGCTTGTGGAGGTTGAAATGGAGAGGGCATCACTTGCTGAACTTGAGCAAAACTACTTTGTTAAGGTTGGTCTTATTACTGAGCAGCAGCTGGCTCTTGAAGAAGCTGCAGTCAAAGGTAGAGATCATCTTTCTTGGGAAGAGGCAGAGGAACTTGCATCCCAAGAGGAAGCTTGTAGGGCACAGCTGAACCAGCTTCATCAAACTTGGAATCAGAGAGATCTTAGGACTTCTTCTCTTGTAAAAAGAGAAACTGACATTAAAAGTACCCTGGTTTCTGTGGAGTGTCGTTTTCAATCTCTTGTTGGTGAAGAAGAAAGGGAACTACAAATATTGAAAAGCAAAGCTCTGTTGGCTGTGCTTGTCAAGCCTTTCCTGGAATTGGAATCTAGTGATATGATGTTGTCTTCATCTGATAGTTCTGTTGCAATTCCCTCCAGTAAATTGCATGCTCTAGGTGATGTGATGAATTCTGGGAGTTCAATATCTGAGTATGTCTGGAGAGTTGGAGGTCTATTGGGTGGCCATTCATTCTTTATTTGGAAAATGGGTGTTTTAGATTCTTTTCTTGATGCATGCATACATGACATAACTTCATCAGTTGAGCAAAATCTAGGCTTTGACCAGTCACTTAATCTTGTCAAGAAAAAGCTTGAAATCCAACTTCAGAAACATATCAGGCAATATTTGGAAGAAAGAGTTTTTCCTAGTATATTGTCTTGTTTAGAGAAAGAAATTGAGCACATGATGCAATTAACAGAGCTAACCAAGGAAGTTGCTTTAGATCAGGCAAGGAAAGATGGTGCTGTGAAAAGGGTTATACTTATGCTTGAAGAATATTGCAATGCACATGAAACTGTTAGAGCAGCAAAATCTGCAACTTTCCTCATGAAAAGACAAGTGAATGAGTTGAAAGAGGCTCTTAGGAAAGCTACCCTTGACATTGTTCAGATGGAATGGATGCATGATGTTAGCTTGGACCCATCATATAACAGCAGAATCAGGATTGAGAAATTCCTCGATACTGATAATAGCTTGTATACAATTATTTTAAACCTCAGCAGATCTAAATTACTGGAAACTATACAATCTGCAGTATCAAAAATCACTAGGTCAATGGATAGCCTTCAGTCTTGTGAGAGAACTTCTCTTATTGCTGAAGGACAGCTTGAGAGGGCAATGGGTTGGGCTTGTGGAGGTCCAAATTGCAGTACTCCAGGAAACACTTCAACTAAAATTTCAGGAATTCCTCCTGAATTCCATGAACATATTAACATGCGGAGGCATATTTTATGGGAATTTAAAGAAAAGGCTTCTGAAATAGTTAAATTTTGTATGTCAGTCTTAGAGTTTGAAGCATCAAGAGATGGGTTCTTGCTAGTTCCAGGAGAGCCTTATCCCTTCAGAACTAGTGTTGATGGCAAGACATGGCAGCAAGCATACTTGAATGCACTAACAAAACTGGATCTTACGTATCATTCTTTTACACGTGAGTTTGCAGTAGTTCTCAGCACTTAAAGTCTTTCAATGTTAGTTAACTTCTCTACAGAAAATGTAAAATATGCTATCTTCTTGTAATAGGTACTGAGCAAGAATGGAAGCTTGCACAGAACACCATTGAGGCCGCTTCCAATGGATTATATACTGCAACCAATGAACTCTGCATTGCCTCTCTGAAAGCAAAGTCAGCTTCAGGTGAGATGTCTCTTTGTAATTCTTCATTAGAACATGCATATGAGTGTGGTTCTTTCAATAATGGATGTATTGCATCGTGGCTTCATGTGTTGAATTATTGTATTCTATATGTTTAAAAGGTGACCTACAAAGCACTGTTCTTTCAATGAGAGATTGTGCATATGAGGCTAGTGTCACGCTATCTGCTTTTGCTCGGGTTTCAAGGATCCATACTGCTTTGACTTCTGAATGTGGTTCTATGCTTGAAGAGGTATGGTCTTTAGTAGTATTTAACATTGTTATGTGTTACTGTGAATTGTATTTAGAACTAAGTTTTCCATATGATTTATCAGATTTGATGCCCATATAATCTCTAATTTTTTATCCTGCTATATGATGCATATTGGTAGTTTTGGAACTACTACTTATATTGGCAAAAGTTTCTTTGGCTAATGTAATATTGTGCTTGGCCAATAGTCTGTCCCCTAGTTTTCCGAATGTAAATATAGAATTTTCTTAATTATTAGAAATCTAAGTTTAACAATGTCATTCCCAGTTCTATATCATGCATTAGATTAATAAAATTGTGCATCTTCAGTTTTTAGTCTTAAACTGTTCAGACATCACCTGTATTAATTTAATTTGATGAAATCAGTTTCATAACTTCTGCTTCTGTATATACGGTGATGTTTCTACCTTTTTCTTCCAGTCAAGTCACTCATGTAACTGAAACTTTTAAGGAATTTCAGAAATAGGCATGCTATATACATGTGGATTTTCCACGTCTGGTCTATAGAAATCCTAGAAAAATGTAGGTCGGTGAGTCTAGATATCACAGTGAGAGTTCTGTTTTGGCCTCCATTCAGGTTATTCGTGTAACCAAAGACTTTTATCAGATTAAGTTTGACTCTTCCTATAGTTGTCTTTTCATATTTTTTGAGACTTGAAAGTGGCACATATCTTGGCTTCAGCCTATAAGCGAGCTCAAGTGGAGTGTATAAATTGTAATCAAATGTTGCTTAACCTGTTCTCTGTTGTATTCTTCTTTTCCCTTTTTTTTGTGTGGTTAATGTTGCTGAAAATTTTTATAGGTTCTGGCAATAACTGAAGATATTCATGATGTATACAATCTAGGAAAGGAGGCTGCTGCTATGCACCTCTCTCTTATGGAAGATCTTTCGAAGGTTTTATTTTTTTTTTTGTAAACTGAATTTATGTCTTGTGTAATAGTATGCTGAATTTTTTAATGAATAGTCTCCTATGTTGATATTCCCTAAAATAAATGTGTGTTGCTTCTAATTTTTGGTAGGCAAATGCAATCCTTCTTCCGCTTGAATCGGTATTGTCTAAGGATGTTGCTGCTATGACTGACGCAATGGCTAGAGAACGAGAGATCAAGAAGGAAATTTCTCACATCCATGGGCAAGCCATATACCAATCTTACTGTTTAAAAATCAGGGAGGCTTGTCAGACCTGCAAGCCCTTGATACCATCTCTGACATCTGCTGTGAAGGGACTCTATTCCATGTTGACTAGGCTCGCAAGAACTGCAAGTCTCCATGCTGGCAATCTTCATAAAGTAATGTGATAGTTCTGAGATCATTTTATCTATGTGTATAATTAGAATCCAATCACATATATTTGCAGGTATATCGTCTAAATTCTATGATGGAAACAGTGATCTTATCATAGATTTATGCCCATACTTGTCAGGCTCTGGAAGGAATAGGAGAAAGCCAGGAAGTAAAATCACAAGATATAGCTCTTTCAAGATCAGATCCTGGTGGTGGCGATTCTGTTGAATTTGATGGCAAGGAAGGGGAGAGTCTTTGTACATCTGATAATGGTGACACTCAGAATTTTATCGGCTTTTCTCGACTTTCTTTGCAGGATAAAGGTTGGATGTCTCCACCAGATAGCATCTGCAGTAGCAGCTCAGAACAGAGCATTAGCTCAGCAGGGGCTAGTTTCCCGGAAAGCTTAAATGATTCCACAGAAAATAAGGATCTGCTTTCACAAGGATCTAGCAGCAGAAACCCTACTGGTCATATGCGATCCTCTCCATTTTCTCAATCCAATGTTGAAGAGATCTTGCCTTCTGGGCAGTCAGAATCTAATCTTTTGGAAGCTAATGTGAGTGAGGCTGATTCTGTGAAACTAACAACTGATGAGGCCACTGGACATCCCAATTCAATGGCGTTCCCATGTGATAAATCTGTGACCTTCCCTGGTGATACGCAGAGTCCTATTAGTGAAAAATTGGAGAAGCTTGAGGATGAAGATGAATCATTTTCCTCAAACAAAGTAAAGAATGACACTGAATTTCATGAAGGCCCTGGTTCTAACCTACATACTGGCAGTCGGGTAGGAAGAGGTATGTATTGAGTCAATTGCTGCTACTACTTTCCTTTTCCCTCACCTTTAAAGTTCTGATTACATCATTTTGAATAAATAATTACTAGGTTTTCATTGAAGCGAAGTTTCATCCTCTAACATCCCAGTAAATGAATGCAAAAGAAAAGGAATTTTATATAAATTAAAATTTTCTAGTTGAAAACATTGCCATCCTAATTAACTCAATGGCCTTACACTATGTTCTAGTAGATAGAGTATCCGAGTGTAAGAAAATATTTTAAGTCAACAAAGGTGTAGCATCACCAAACTAGAGTTTAGTAATGGTCAACAAAAGATTCTCCCCCCCCCCCCCCTCTTTTTTCCTTGCAGTCGTGTTGTGGACAAGGAGCATAATCATTTATTTTTCTTATAATTTTTTACATGCTTTATGATTTTCCCTTCTAAACCGAAATCATATGGATCAAGCTTTGGGTTCACACAGTGCATTTTTTTCCGTTTTGTGTATGTGGAGCAATTCATTTAGATTATGTTTGACTTCCTAACGTACTGATAAACTGTTTAATGTAATTAAAGCTGGTTTCAATCATAAATGTTATTGAGATGAAAAAATTACCTATAAGTGCTTCATCATTTTTTTTTTTTTTTATAAGAAATATTTCTATGGCCATTTTTCTTCTATGTGTTTATGAGTCAGCAGTAGGTATGATTATAATGGAACTGATACTGACCTTTTGTTTGTGATTCATTTGCATATCTACTAGGTAAAAATGCTTACGCATTGTCAGTTTTGAGGCGAGTTGAGATGAAAATAGATGGTCGAGATATTTCTGAAAACAGGTGATTCTTGTTTTAAAATCTAAAAAATTTTATAACTGAAATTCATTGATACTGATCCTTTCTTTGGATTTCAGAGAAATTGGTATTGCAGAGCAAGTAGATTATCTACTCAAGCAAGCTACCAGTGTAGATAATCTTTGCAACATGTATGAAGGTTGGACGCCATGGATTTGAAATTTCTGTGACTGGAGCATCATAAACTAAAGCACCAGTTGCATATTCCACAGTCGGCCTCAGGCATTGTCATGTTGGTCATGGTGAGGAGTAGATCGCCTGGTCTGGTATATTTTGCCTGTGATAAGTAGGCCACAACTCTGATGTCTCAGCATCTCCCATTTGCCAGGCCACGTCAAGGAGATTTCTGCCATTAATAGCAATCACTCCATTATTCATAGCGGCATTTGTTTAGCTTCTGCCATCCCTTTGATTTCAATATCTTACAGGCAGAGTCATAATTTTAGACCGTGCATGAGAGCTTGCATCTTCTGTCTTTACTTGGGACATGCTGCAGAGAAGTCAGAGGCTCGACGTTGGATCGTTGGAAAATGAAGAAAGATTACCATGCCTTCTCCATTGGTTTCAAGAATACGTGGCTGCATGATAAGGGCTCGTTTGGTGGTCAGGATAGGATAAGGACGAATAGGATAAGAAGATTGAATAAGAGTAGGATAGGATATGGACCTAATAAGTTCATATGCTATTCAGTATTTGATGCGTATCAGATAACCTATAAGATAAGATTACGCTATGTTATCTTGTATTTGAGGTGAATCAGATAATAGTAGGATATGATATAAATTATATAAAAATAACAAAATTACCCTTATAACAAAATTACATATATAGTTTTTTTAAAATCAATTTTAATATATTTTTTTACTATTTTTTATATTAGTATAAATTGTAAATTATAAAAAAAATATAATTAATAAAATAATATTTATAAATTAAAATATATCAAAAATATATAATTAACAAAATAATATTCATAAATTAAAATATTTCTTTTTAACTAGAAGGGGAAAGA
>JANHAO010006905.1:0-20813 GCA_026873985.1 Saraca asoca
TATAAAGGGTTATAGGATTGTGAGGTTGATTATTAATAATTTATAACTTCTACACCAAAATGACACTAGTCAAGATCTAATAATTGGGCATTATTAGATCCGTGGAGACTAGACAATATGGTGATTTATCGTTTGATGAGCAGCTGACCTCACAAGCTGAGATGTAAGAGAGTTACATCTAAATACATACATAGACATGACTCAGTTAGTTTAGAAAAACATAACTGACAATCGTGATTTTGTCAGACCCAATTGGAGATACTATGTAGAGTTACGTCAATAGTTAATCTCTAATGGTGATCGCATGAATAATCCTTTAACTTGAGATAGAGAGATATCTTTTGTATGAAAAATTATACTTTGACCAAGTCAAAAGTGACTCTATTCATGAGGAATGATAAAGATTTGAGTTGAGTATTTTTGAAAATACAGTTAGATATTACCTAATCAAGAGAGAATTTATTACCACTATTTAGAGTGATATCCGAGGCCACTCAAAGAATTAGATTGGCTAATTAAATCCTTGCGCAAGATTGAATCGAGACTCAAATTAGATTTGAGTGCTCGAATTCATTTGAGTCAAATAATTCACAGAGTTAAGAAATCATGATTAGTTATAAAGGTTGATGTTTATCCATACCTTTGACTAATCTAGATATAGGTAATGAAAGGATTCAATCATGCATTGAGATCATCTACATACAGGCTTGTCACCTTTGATGACTCCCACTGAAATTTGGGTAGCTATAATGGCTTGTTAGAGTCCGCTTATAGCTTAAAGTCCATAAGTAATTAATTTGGAGAAATTAATTATTAATTAAAATTAATTCGATTAATTTTATATGCCTTCAAATGGTTTGAAGGGTATTTTATACTTTTATTAATATTTCGGGGGCCTACCGGGTCACACGTAGAATGGAAAATGAGTTATGGTCACAATTTGGATATATTAGATATCTAGGGACCAAATTGTAATTTGCAGAAATTGGAAGGACTGAAAATAGTTTTCAGGGACTAAACTACAATTGGTAGAAATCGTTGGGACTGAAAAATGATATTTCAATAGGGCAAAACAACATGTCATTTTGGCCTCGAGCTGCTGGCCAAACGACATGTCGTTTGGCGTCCCCTTTTCTTGCTTAACGCTGTGTTTTGAACGTAGAAGAGAAAAAGGGAAATTCAGGGCAGAAGCCGAGCTCTGCTAGGGTTTCAGCCGCGGTCCCAAATCGATTTGTGAAATCAAAATCCGATCTTCTTCTCCAACTAGCACGTGGATTGGGATCTGAAACTCAAAAGGTTTAAGGCCATATCAGACAATTTTTCGGCATGAGTAACTGATGGAGGTTGGGACACTTGGATCGTATTCAGTGATGGGCTTTGAGCCATCTTCTACTACTGGACTCGGCCAAAGGTTGGTTAAGCCTTTCCATCTTGTAAATTTGTATTGTGAGAACATACTATACCATCGAGATCCGGGTAGTTTGCTCGGTTAGGGTTTTTAGAAAAATTTTAATTTTTTTTTATTTGATCTCTGAGCAAACCAACATCCACACCTCAGCTTTTTAGCTGGTAATAATATCAAATCAACATAAAATAGCTTTCTTTTTGTGTAGCATTCGGCTGGGGGTACTTAAATAAAATCTTAATACTTTTATTAACTTCAATATAACATTACAGGATCAAAATATGATTCTGATGGAGGGCCCTGGCTCTCGATCAATGATTCACTGAGAATGCTAAGCTTGTTGTTTTGATGGCCTCATCACATAATCCTATAGTCGACCTCTCCAAATGAGATCTTCTATAGCATTCTTTAGAGCCCAGCATTCCGAGGTGTTATGTCTAATCTCATTATGGTAGACACAGAATTTATCTTTATTGCTCCTGAATTGGCTAGGAGTCCAGAGAGGCTTGGGCTTTCCAAAATCTTTCATGTCTCATTCTACTGTGAAAATCCTATCCTGCGTATCGGATAGAACGCTATAACTTTCATAGTGACCTTGAGGCTGAGGTCGCTCGGCCCTACCTTTCTTCGCGGGCTGGTTATTAGGGCCACGACCTTGATCCTTATCACTCCTCCTTTTGCTCTGGGGGGAGCTGACTACTTCGCTCTTATGCTTGGGCTCTTCTATGTTGAAGGTTTCCTCCCATCTAATTTGCTTGGTAGCTCACTTGTAGAATTCAGCAAGATCTCGTACTGGGGACTTATACAAACTTCTATATAGCTTTCCATCTTTATAGAGTCCCACGGATATCACTATCAGGATGTTCTCCTCAAAGGATTTTCTATAGAATTGACCTCTTACCTGAATCTAGCTATTTAATCTTTTAACGATTCATTCTTTCGTTGAAAGATCATGGCGAGGTGGCAGGGAGACGCGAGCTGCCTCTTCAACCTCGATATTGATCAATTAACTTCCTCTGGCATTTTTCCCAACTGTTGACACTACGGGCTAGAAGACTTTTGAACCATGCCCGAGGTATGCCTTCTAATGTGGTCGGGAAGATGTGGCACTTGACCAAAGGGTTAGTTGTTTGAAGGTCCATCTGGATGTTAAACGCATCCAAATGGTTGTAGGGATCGATGTTTCCATCATACAGCGGGATCGTTGGCACTTTAAGTTTTTATGGGAGGGGTTGCATCTCGATCTTCATAGAGAATGACGAGCTTGGGGGCGCTTCTCTAGCTACTTTAGCCTTTCTAGCACTTCCCTCATTATTGAGTCCTATATTTCGGATTGTAATTCAAAGGATTGTTGATTCTTCTTCCCCTTTTAGCTGGTTTTATTCGAGCTCTCGTCTCGTTGCAAGCCCTCAGATCGTTAATCGTCGCACTTCTCATGAGTCTCCTTCTGCACCTCTTCACATAGCTGCTGGAGCTATGCTATGATTTCCTCTTACCTCTGTGCACCATGGGTCTGTGCCTATGCCATCACTTTGACAGCTTCAGCCAACTCTCTTATTATGTTATCAAGCATTGGTTGGGGTTGACGAGACATTTGTGCCTCTTCGATTCTAGGGGTAGCAGTAGGCTGGCAGTGAGTTCTGACAGTGGAAGTGTCTGCCAGTTGAATAATTAGAGTGTTTGAACTCTTGGTGATTCTTCCTCTTACTATTGTAGCTTTGCAGAAAAGAAATCAAGAAATCTAAAAGCAGATGGGTCTTCTTTCTAGTGCCAAATTGTTGACAACGAAATCTGATTTTGCCAAATTCCTATCAACTGAGATCAGTTCTTGAATCCCAAACTGCTTTCTAGTTAATAAAATGGAAGACAAGGAAGATAATGAAGATGGTTCAGAGGAAGAACAACAATGGCATGCAATATTTTTAACGTGGTTTGGCTAAAACTAGGCGGTATTAGTCCCTACGTCTACAGTAACTTTTATTACTCTGAAGGAAATTTTATAGAGTTTCAATATAGCAATTTCAACTTGCCTTACAAGGATCCTCCTCCTCCTCCTATTTATAGAGGTTGGAAGGTTACAAATATAATTTTATATGTTATAAATAAGTTACATCAAATATTAAATATACAAGATAATATAAACTCCTGCAAATCGACTACTGTAAATTGCTTTCTATGGGGTAGGTCCCTTGTCTGTGAGCTGACGTAAGCTTGTCTGGTGCTCTGTCTCATTTAAGCTTTTTGGCTAGGCAATGTGCCTCTCCTCGCGAGCCGAGACCCTTGACTCGGGGTCACTGCTAGCCTTCGAGGTTGAACTCGCACCTGTCGAAGTGAGCTCAAGCAGGACAATTCATTTCTTAACAAGCTGAACCTTTAACTTCTAGTTTAATTGCATCTTGATCTTGCGAATAGCGAGGTGGTGCCTACCAGGTAACCTTAGCAAACAAGACTTCTTTCACTTGGACTTTAGTTTCTGCTGGGCCTTTGCCATTCTGTTCTGCAAGATCAGATTCTACCCACAACAGATGGGTTTCCAAATAAAAGGCAAATATACTCTGTCCTTACTCACGCAAGACTGAATCACTCAAAGATTCTACAGGAAAATAATGTAGAAAGAATAAAGTCCAACAAAAATGTTATGGAAACCTTTCAAGAAGTCTATAGTATTTTTTTCATCCACCATGGATTGTTTCCACATCCAAGTTATAGATTTTTTCATCCAACATGAAATGATCCTAAATCAAGAAAAGTTGATCCAATAGGTCTTAGAATTGGTATATTTGAATTGTTTCAAAGACATGAAAGCTAATAGTTGTGATAGGTGTAACGATAGCTAATCAATTATAAATATTATTTATTATTAATAATTAATTTTTGAATACTTAATTATAAAAAATTATTTTATATTTGATAATATTATTTGATAATTGATTATATATGATCTATTTTTATTTGAACGATATATAAAAATATCATTTTTTAATATTAAATTATAAAAAAGTGCATAAAAAATGAAAAAATAATAGAAGTTTTTGTCCTTATTCTTGAAATAAGAATAATAATAATAAAAGAAGAAAAAAATTAGGATAATATGAATACGAATTTAAATATTTCTCAAGAAAAAATTGTCAAAAAAGGAATAAATATTAAAGAGAGAAAAATCAAATCTTTTCTATAAATAAAATTAGTGTGAAATTATTCTAAGTGAAAAAAATCCAATATTTTGGAGTTTGTGCATCAAATCTAACCGCTATTCTTATTTGAATAGCTATTATGTCATGCAGAATTTTTATTTACCAATTCAATAATAAATCTAATGGAGTTAAATGAAAAATTGATAATTGATATGTTGTAAAATGAATGGCAAAATGAATGGTTCAGATTTTTATTCATCAAAATGAATGATAATTGATAATTGATAATTAAAAATTGACAAAAACCAAGGGTTCAGATCTTCGCGTTGCAAAATGAATGGCCCAGATCATATGTTGTATCTCATGCAACAAAAATGATGTTTTGTACCCTAGAATTCTCCTGACAGTTCGGATTAGCTAATGAGCAAATTTGTAGCTTTCTAGTGGCCTTGCGAGGGTGACTCTGTATTCTCCTTTAGAATACACATACCCTTGTAAAACTAAAAAAAATTGTGCTTATTTGAATTGAGGAAAAAATATAAAATATCCTCCTTTAATTTTACGTGGTTAGATCTTATTTTATCAACTTGAAAATTTGAAAATTAAAATTTTAAATTATTTATAATTTAAGATTAATATTCATCATTTACTTAATTAATAATTTTATTAAATTATATGAATCTTTTATTAAATTTAGTAAATAAGAATTATAATATTATTATATGTTGATTTATTATGTCATTTTTATATAATTTTTTAATCTATTTTCAAACATTTAATTAAAATTTTATATATCTAATTTAATATCTATTAATTATATAATACAGAAATTATGTGAAAAAAATAATGTAATAAATCAATAAGAATATTATGATTTTTATATAAAAAATTATAAAAAAATCACATAACTTAATTAATAAAACAATTAATTAAATATATGATGAATATTAATCTCAAATTTTATATAATTTAAAATTTTAATTTCTAAATTTTTAAAATTAATGGAGGTAAACATTAACTTCCCAAAATTGAAGGAAATATTTTATATTTTTCCCTTTAATTTCAGTCGATGATTTACAATTACTTCAGTTATAACTTCTTTCTCATTTTGACTTTTAATATGATATGAATTAAACTATTTCCATTTATTTTAAAATATATAAAATCATTGTCGTTCAAATTGTAATGCGTATATACTTACGAAGACTTACAAATTTATAAAAGTGGAACTAACAATTTCCTTTTAATATGTTAGACAACAAAGGCATTTCTTGGGAAAAGAAAAATAAAAAATTATGAATTTATCAAAGTGTAATTAACATATTATTTTTAATATGTATTTAAACCATTCAAAATTTTGAGATTTTTATGCAAGTTCTTCGTTTGGATCCCCCCCCCCCCCCAGGACTACAAAAGAATTTTGTAGAAAAAAAAAGAAGAAAGAATTGGATGAGGTATTCCCCCTGAGAGAGAGAGAGAGAGTGGAAGAAATAAATTCCTTTATAAAATGTTTGAACTATTAAAATTAGAGGAGAAAAAGAGGGAAATATCAAAATTTTTTCTATTCAAAAGTTTTGATTAAAAAAATAGAAGAGAATGAAAATTTATGATTAATTTTTCAATGCTTCCTTTTTTTTCTTTGGATTGAAGGATTTTGGAGATTTCCTGAACATCCGAAAAAAATTTATGAGAAGTTAAACAATTTAACTATTTATTTTCTTTCCTTCTCCTTTCTCCCTAACTTCCAAAGGTATTATCAGTGTAAATATTGTCACTCTGCCGTCATATTTTTTCTATCTGTGGGCTGCTTATTCCCAAACTAGTGGCCTATTTTAAGTCATGTTTCAATGGAGTACTCAAGGATTTAAGCTTCTATATTTGAGTCCTATGATTCTGGTTTACTATGAGCCTTAATTGTTGCAATGGATTTGTGGTCATGTTTGTCACTAACAACAAAGATGAAGGAAATTTGCAACTTGTGAGAAAATTGTTAATTTGAGACACACATGGCTATCTAGTGACCTTCGTAAAAGCAACCTCACTGCAAGTAAAAATGCTATGGAATTCTGGGACAAAATATTTTCTATTGCAATTAGACATGAAATTTCATTATTTCTTTTTAAAAAAAGTTAAAAAAAATTTGAATGAAGAAATTCGCCCCAAATTAAACAAATAAATATAAATATTTATATTAATTTTCATTTTAAGTTTCTTCTCAGAAAATTTAAAATTTGAAATTAGAATGGATTTTGAGATGAAGTGTTTTTTATTTTTAAAAAATAGTATCAGGACTTAATATTTCGTTTTGAAAAATGTTAAAATTCTAAAATTTTTAAAATTTCACTCATAAATTTTGTAACAGAAAGTGGATTACAAAATTTGAATTTTATAATTGGGATAGAATTTATTATTATTATTATTATTATTAACCTAAAATTTCTTAGGACAGAAAAATTCATTCTAAAATTGTTTTGCAATGTAAAATTCCATTCCAAACCACTTAATTGATTATAACAAGCTTAAAATTTTATTTTGTTTTATTTTTAAAAAATCTAGCTTTAGAATGAAAATTCTGTCTCAAAATTAAAAAAAAAATTGTTATGTTTTGAGAACATAAAGAATTTTTTTTCATATATGAGATGGAAATTTCCATCCCAACATTTAAAATATTTTTTTCAAATTTTTTGCGATAGAAAATTTGGTTTCAAAGTTTTGTTGCAAATTTTGTTTTTGGTTCAAGATGAAAATTTCGGTCCCAAATTTTAAGAAGTTACATTTTTTTTATTTTTGATACAAAAATTTAATTGTAGAGACAATTTTCCATCCTAAATTTGAGACGGAATTAAAATTCCATCTCAAAACCACTGTGATGAGTATTTTTATAACAGAAATTTTTCCATCTCTAACATAAATTGAAACAAAATTTTCATATTTTTTGGACAGAATTTTCAATACTAAATTTATGTTTTTGTTTTTTGTAGCTATATATATCAGTTCAATTATTCTATATTTAGTTTGAACGATGAACAAATGTTAAAAATACATAGCCTTAGACCGATAGATGGTATATATAGATTATAAATGAATGTCCTCATAGTTTGCATGAATATATGAGAGTTGCTTATCTTTATAAGTTAATTAACCAATTTTCTGCCAAAGAAAATGGACCAAAAAGAACCAAAACACATAGTTTCCTGCTTTGCCTTTTGTTTATTGTGGTGTAGACCCTAGTTTGATGGCATAATCGTCTATTTCACTTGAAGCGGTATGATTCTGTTTAACTCGGACATTATCATTAATAACAAAGTTTATATCTTTCCGTCCACACACACACACACACACACAAATAGTAACACTTCTGTGTTATTATCATTGCTTTTCTTAGAAGACTTAAATATTAGTTATTGCATCATTATCATAAATAATTCCATCATAATCCTTATATTTTTTTTATAGAAGAAATGATTAATCTATTAAATTCACAAATGTAAACATTAAGAATAAATTTGGAATGTAAAAGACGATAACCTTCTAAAAAATATCAAATGCCATTAGAAATAATCTTATCATAATCCTAATAATTTGTTTTTGGAGTAAGTGAAAAAAAAAGAAAATAATTGTATCTTTTTTTTTTGAAAAAAAAATAACAATTTATTTATTTTTGTCCCTTCTAGTCTATTCAAAAGAAAATAAGATATTAATTTAATAATTGAGGAGTGAACTTAAAATGTGTCATTAAATATATGTTGTAAACATTGCTTTTAATTCATTCAGAGAAGTGAATTATTAAAATTGAATGCAAGCTAATTTATACATCAAGCAAACATTATTTAGATTATAAGATGAAATCGGATAGGTCTTGTATATATAATATGATAAATAAAAAAGTCTAAACTAAATGATTTTGACATGTTAAGTATTATTTTTGCAAGGAAAGTTAGGCCAGATGTACTAAAGGTGTAGTTTACTCCTGCAATCTCCGGTATTTTGTTGAGAAACAGCTTAGAGCTCCTCTTAGAATAAGTTAATAAAGTCAACCGACCAAACCGGAGGAACCCATAATCGAAATCTTAAAATAATGCTCACTTTAATAGTTTATTGTCTTCAAAGCTAAGAGATTTCTCAACTTTTGTTGACCTCTTTCAATAACCATGAATGACGTTTATAATTCACACTTTAAAATTCCATGGTTATTGCATCTATGTGGTGACAACAAAAGTAAGCCACATTTCATCACCTTTTTTCCTGTATAGCCTTTCTATTGGACAAGTCTCTTGACTTAAGAATCGACCAAATCTGTACGAAAATTTGTATGGATATTTTTCTTTATTGCATCAAATTCTTGTGTCCGGTCAAAAACCAAGGAATTCTCCAAAAGAATATGTTCCTGAAATTGACCCAGCCTAAATAGCGTGAAGAAAAGAGAGAGACTTGAAAAAACTTAAACATAAATAGCGTGCACTTGGTTTGGTAAATTCCCTTGTGTGGTTCTAATGAACTGATTCTGCATTCACACTCTGCAACAAGAGACATAAATTCTCAGAGCAAGTTGCACCAAAAGACTGTGTTTAGAAGAAACGTAGCCACTTGCAGCAACAGACATGGATTCAAATCATGCACAAAAATGGAGGAAGATACGCCTCATATTCCATACACTCTTAATGCCATTTAAGACGTATACTGCATTTCTTCATCACTATGTCTTCTAATTAATGATGAGTCCGTACAATTTGCAAATGCGAAGAACAAAACCTACATGAATCAAATAAATATTCACCCAAAATCCATACTTGAAAATTAAATTATATCTGGTGGCCTTGCTATGTATCTAATATTAGCAAAGAGTTTATCCCCCTTCTATCCCCCGTGTTTGGTCTATTACATGATGCCCACCAAACCTAATATACTAAAATTGTATAATGTTATTCATTGGAGTTCTTGCACAGACAATTGGACCAATTATTCTCCCGTGTATTGATGATGCAATTAAACTTTTTTCTTTGGGTTAAGAATATGTAAATCAGGTTGTTATCTAATAAAGTAATTAGTAGTGTCATGAGTTATACATTCTTAATAAGTCTGAAACTCTACACATTGAATTCAACATAAAAATATATTTTATAAATTAGAAAAAAAATATAAAACATATATCAATCACTCAGTAAGTTTATTTCTTTTAAACCTACTAAACAACTTCAAAAAAAATAAACTCCAAATTTTATACCAAGTTCAACGATTCTTTTTATTACCACTTGCTATAAAGTATATAGCTCGACTTTTATGTATTTGTGTGTATAAATATTACACATTTAGGAATATAGATAGCTCTTGGCACATGCAAATGTTTATTTCATATACAACGGGCATCTATGAATAAGTGCCAAAATCGCAAACCTAAGCAAAGTTGATAAGAAAAATGAAAATCATTGGCCAGATATCAGTTTCTCCGTGTCCAACCTTAATTAACATAAATTAGTTTATTAAGGATGCCCCCTACCGTATTCCCACCTGCTGGCATTTGTTTTCAGAAATATGATACTAAAGCTAGTTTTGACACTGACATGCATTTTAAATGAAGGAATCATATTCCAACAAGGGAAGATGTGTTATTTAAGCAAAATGATAAATACATTTAATTTTAATATTTAAACATATTTATGTGTATAGTCAACAAAATCTAGAATGTAAATATATAAGTAAAATTAGTGAATAAGTTAAATAAATTTAAAATATACTTTTTATTAAATAGACAATAGATAAGAGTTTGTAAGAAAAAATAAATCATAGTTGTTTAAATGCTGAAAATTAATGTAAGAAGGCAAGCAAAAGGGCCTAGCATTTTGGAGGTGGTTTTAATTAGTACATGATAAAACTTGAAGGAAGTTAAGAAGAGTGGGAAAGGGAGATTAAAAGGAAAAGAGAAGGAAGGGGACAAGAATATATGCGCCTGCATTGCTTACTTTCTTTAAAAAGTTGAAAGCCCTAACCATCCAATTTGCTTGCATAATCCACCTTTGCGTTTGTTCTAAATTGGCCAACCATGAGCAACTTTTGTGGACTGACTAACCCATAAAGTTACTTTAATGTGAGAATGTGAAGTGTAAACCCCTACTGCTATAGCTAGCTAGCATCTCATGACGTTCCTTCCCTGCTAAAAGTTGTCTTTCACTTGAGCACGGTTTTGTATTTCAATTCAGATTTTTAGTAAGAAAGATGGTGGAACTCTTCTATGCGCTCTACTCTCATTCATTTCTAAGTATTTTTATAATTATATTATGATATAATTTAAATTAAATTAATTTTATCTATATCTAAATTTATTGCAATGTTAATTTAATTTAAATAATAATAAAATTCTTGGTCGACTCTCTAAAATACTTTTTTGGACAAGAGTTATTAAATATAACATAAACTAAAATCAAATTGACACGTGATCAATTTATAATTAATGAATAGGATGGATAAAATAATGTTATGAATAATTAAATTCAGGTAAAATAAAAATAAATCTTCTCTTTTGATTCGCTTCTTCACTCATACTTTTCTGTAGATAATTGGAGTTTAGAATTTTAGATCTTATTTATTTGTGAGAGGATATAAATAAGGAAATGAAAGTAACAATGTTGATATAATGATATCAACAAAAGAATATTTTCTTATATTTTCATATATTATCAGTTTCAACTGTATATAGTATTTAAAAAGTTATAAATGAATAGACACTAATAAAATGTCAATAAGGGGTATATTAGCATATAGATTATTAAGATTAACAAATTTGAGCATAGTATTTATGGGGTGGGGGATTCGACCTTTTTAAGTTCCAATGGTGGCGGTGGTTCCACGGCTGTGAAACTAAAATGAAAGCCAAAGCAAAGGAGGGACTACAAGGTAGACCATGCAAGCCTGTCATCAAACTAATGGAGGTTCTCTAGTTAATTGGCCAAAAAGAGAGTACATTGATTCCATTATATGGTTTTATGGACGGTGGAGATATCATTGATGAAGCTTGACTTCCAACATGGTTTCTTAGAAATCTCATTCGGATCTCAACACTACACAGCACTTTGTCTATTCTTAGATTCTAAGATAAGAGACATCATTAACTCCCTGCATGTGGAATTAAAGGAGCAGTGGACCACCATCTGCTTATGACACATATATATATTTTGCAATTTTAATTATGTTTTTCAGTATTACAAATAAGTCTTCTAAATTTAAAAATTATAGCAATCATTCCTTTGTTCTATGTGTCAAAATGATGTGACAAAGTCATTATTATGTACATATGACGTAAATCAAAGATATCAACATATGAATGATTCTTGGAGCAACCAAATCACGATCAGGGGGTTTCATTACAATAGCTGAAAACACAAAATTACAATTACAAACTTTTAAGAATATTGACTGAAATTACAATTAACCAAAAAAGAAAGAATGTGAATGACTTGACAGGAGATTGGAATAGCATCAAAAGGGAGAATATTTTGATACATGAAGATTTTGAAATTCAATATGTAGCGTTGTAAATTTTTCTGCAACATTTGATGATTCTTCCTGAATGTCTAACAGGTTGTCAAGTCCATTTTGTGCTTGACGTTGGTAAGGGTTGCTAAGAACTTTCACAAAGGTATGTCCAAATTATTAATGGCTAATTCCATGATATTCTTCTTTGTGGTCTCCTCAATAAGTCAATTTTTTTTATTAATATAATAGTATCTAATGTTGTTTTGAGATTTTTTTTATTATTATTATTTTGGATTTAAATACATTGTATGTATTAAATAATTTGCCACATTTATTATTAAAAAAATCATTGTATCAATTCCAATTATACTTTAAAATTTTAACTAGTTTTAATCATTTTAAGGAATGCCCAAATAATGAAAAAAGTAGGGCAAGCAAGATAATTGACTTTACAAACAAGTGAGGCAGATAATCCAGCCATTCATAATCCGCAATAAAAAGGGCTTAAGAAGTAAGAACTAATTCTAACAGAAAACATTTTCCCAATCAGGTAGAGAAATGGAATTCAATTTTTTTACAAATGAATCATGTTAAAACTTAAACAATTTTTTTAACTTAAGTTTAATTGTAAATGAATGAAATTCTAATTTCTTATAATTTCTAACTAGTAGTTTATTGATTGAGTGGCAACACAAAATTCAAACCAAACAGATAACATGAATTCTAAAATTTGGGTGCAAAATATAAGTAAAATCTTCAAAGAACCATATATTGGTGCTATTGTGAAGGGTCAAATGTTAAGTTTGTAGGGATGCAGATGGAGCTAAATGGGGTATTCTGCTAGAGTTTTTTTTTTTGGGTAAAATTTTGATAGATCTCACAAAAATGAAAAACTGTTCATAAGAAAACAATATTATTTACATTTCTTGATAAATAGCCCTAAGCCCAAAGGCCAAAGGCCTTTTACTGTACAAGAAATCCATCTAGGGACCATATGAAGGCCTTGTAGTGCATTTAATACAAACGACAGAAGAGGCACTCGTAATTGTTAGAAATATACCTCACATACCATGTCTATGTTAAATTTTACACAAATTGGATAAGAAATTCTATCAAAGAAATTGAGAAATTAACCATTTTTGCTTGTGTCTTGTTCCAATTTTTTTAACACCACTAATGAACTTTTCAATCACCTGACTACCGGCATGATGCGCTTTATTTAGCAACTCATATCTGTCTCAAAAGACTACTACTATATTTATATGTTAATGTATGTATCTTGTTCTTATACATCAGAGAAGGGTATGGAAGTAGTGTATATGAGACTCACATATTCTTCTCAACGTGTGAAGATTATGTGCACGTTGTATGTGTTGAAGAAGCAAATGGATCCTGTCATAGGAAACAAATCTCCTAACTCAAGACAATAAAGAACATAACTTGGCTGAGCCCAAATTGGATAAATTTGAAACCCATTTTTTGTTTCCCTAGTTTTATATATATTGTTTTGATGATGACAATAATTTATGTCAGTACAACTATGCAAATCATATAATATCTCAGACTGAATTTTTCATGAAGGTTAAAACAAATTGTATCTAGAATATATGATCAATACCTCTTGGATAAAAAGGTAGATAAGGAAGTTTGGAAAATGAAAAGATGATCTTAAGATATATGATATCATGAGAAAATATAATATCAAACCTATATAGCAAATCGTGTATGCATAATCTTGAGAAAACAAAATATCAGATCTGTGTGCATGATCCTATAGCATTTAACCTTGTCCAAAATTTGAGCAACAAATCTTTTGACTTTATTTTGCATTTTATACTGAAAGAGAATTTTGTTTGCTCTATTAGACTAACCAGATTGCATAAATCCAAAAGGAGGGAAATTATTGGAGCCTTTTCATTTTCAAAGGAATGAAATATCTTCATTAGATCCAGGTACCAGTAGAAGAGAATAACAGTCACAAAAGCTCCTCAAGTATTTAAAATGAGATTCCGGACAGAAGCAAGGATTAGAGAATACACATTCATTCAAAGTGCTTAAAAGTCTTCGCATAAAAAGTCTTTAGTTCTCCTTCTACTCTCTAGTGAGCTTAAACTTGATTATCTACACTTCTGAGTGTGAATTATTTGAGTTGTACAATTTGCTGTGTGAGAAACTTCTTTTTGAGAGAAATATTGATTATATTCTGTTGCTAGAGATTGAGAGAAAGGGTAGACTTTCTTGGTAAAATCTTGATAGTAAGGATAGTGAGTTTTGTAAGGAAGAAAAGATTGAAATCAATGAGTGCAAGAATGCTGAAAGTGGGGTTGAAAGATTGAGTAATTGTAACTTATTAAACATTTAGCGAATTATACCTCAAGTATCTAATAATTGGAACTTGGAAGCACTGGACTAGAGTCAAGAAAAGTTTTTCTTAGACAATCGAACCACTATAAATCTGGTGTTCATTTATTATTTTTTGCTTTTACTCTCTGTAATTTTGGTTATTCTTTTCTAAACAAATTCGTTTTAAAATTCAAAATCATTCCTACCTTCTATTTTAGACTAACTATTCTGCATTTTGCTTTCTTTTCATACTAACTAGTTTTCATAACTATTTTGAAGCAACTTACTAATTTTACAAAACTAAATTATAAATCTTTTCTAAAACTACTAATTCACCCCTTTTGGCCAATACACTCTATTAGGTCTCATTTAAAAAAAAAAAAAAAAACCTAATTGCTTGTTGAGAAAAGATCCTATAGGAAAATGGAATTTTCTTGGTAACTCACATGGACTAAAAGGCTACTCAACAACAATACCTCTGCTATTTAATGCATCCAACTACGATTACTAAAAGTTTAGAATGATGATCTACATAAAGTCCATAGATACCTCAGTTTGGGAAGTAATCAAGGAAAGATACGTGGCTCCAACAAAGCTAGATGGCATAAGAATTGCTCCCAAACCAAAAAGTAATTGGGATGATGATGACTACAAGAAAGACAAAATTCACACAAAAGCAATGAATGCATTATGTATGATTTAACCTCTACAGAATTTAAAAATATCTCAAAATATACCATGGCCAAAGCTATGTAGGACAAGCTAGAAGTAACATTTCAAGGTACAAATTAAGTTAAGAAATTAGAATAAGTATGTTAGTTTATGAATATAAAATATTTAAAATGGAAGAAGTTGAAAGAGTTGAACAAATATTTGAAAGACTCTTTGCAATTGTCAATAACCTCTATACTTTAGGGAAAGTCATTACTGAAAGAGAATTTAATATGAAAATTTTAAAAACTTTCCCCAAAACTTAGTAATCTATAATAGATGCCCTTCAAGAAGGGTATAATCTCGATACTATAACATTTGATGAACTAAGAGGAAGACTTTTAGTCTATGAAAGAACATATATGAGAAAATCTTCAGAATCAAAGAAAAAGAAAAATGTGGCGTTTCAAGTTTTTCACAGACAAGATGAGGAGGATGAATATGAACTTGACTACAAAATAAGAAGTCAAGATGATGAAATGGCTTTAATAGCTAGAAAATTTCTAAATATGTACAAGAAAAGATGTGTTTTTCAAGGCTAGACGACCACCAAGAATAGAAAAAGTTAGAGGTAAAATAAGCAATCAACCATTAACTTGCTCTGAATGCAAAAAGCCAACATATAAAAAGACCAAATGCCCTTTGTTGAAAAAGAGACTATAAAAAAAGACCAACTAAGAAGAAAGCAATAATGGCCACTTGAGATGATGAGTACACCTTCTATAAATGATCAAGATGATATTGACAATGAAGCAATATCCAACTATTGCTTCATGGAAAAAGATCAAGGAGAAGAGATAACTAACTTTGATCTAAATACCTCTATATTTTATGATGAGTTACATAACACCTTTAATGATCTAAACAGAATACTTTCATAAAGTTTTAACAAACTATTTTTTTGTTGCAAATGAAAACTCTGATTTGATAAAAAAGATTTCTTGTCTTAAAGAAGAACAAACTCTTTTGACAAAAAAGATTGAATCTTTAAAAAATAAAAAGGAAATATTATCAAATGAACTAGCTTATTCAAAAAATAAAAATAATGAAATGACTAAGTATCTTGATATTTTGAAACACAAAAATAAGGAGTTATTGTCCAAACAAAAAAATTAAACCTTTTTAGAAGAAGAAAACACCTTTTTAAAAAGGAAAAGAAAACAAAATATCTTACTAAGTTTTTGAAAGGAAAAGAAAACTTAGATATTATTTTATTCATTCAAAAATGCTCTCTAGACAAAGGAAGTTTAGGATATTCTTAATCAAATTGTGAAAAATATTATAAAAACGTCTTTGTAAAAGCATCAAGCTCATCAAATCCTTTAGTCTCATGCAATCATTATAGGAACAAGGGACACGTCTCTTCCTCACGTAACATAAAGAGAAATAAAAATAATAAGAGAAAATATGTTTGGATACAAAAAGGGCAAAAGAAACTAAATTTTAATGGAACTAACCTTAAAGGATCTGAAATCGTTTAGGTACCTAAGAAAAATCAATCTTATATTGTAGGAGTACCTTAAATTTATAATCAAGAAAGACAAATGGTTTCTAAATAGCGGTTACTCAAGACACATGATAAGAGATTCAAGGAAGTTCTCCTTAGTCAAGCCTATAAATGAAGGATACATGACCCTTGGAGACAACACTCAATGATCATTGGCATAGATAACATAGGTATGGATTCTACATCTATTAATAATGTTAACTTAGTAGATGGTTTCAAGCATAATCTTATTAGCATTAGTTAATTATGTGATAGAGGTTTTAAAGTAACTTTTGAGTCTTTTCATTGCATAGTTCAAGATAAAAAGACTAACAAAATCTCCTTTATAAGTAGAAGAGTGGATAACGTTTATGTTAGTAGCCTATGCAACACCTCAACCAACTTCAATTAAACATCCCACATCCATAAATGACAAGAACTGGTCATGGCATAGAAGACTTGGACATTTCAACATATGCTTTATACCAAATCTTTCTAAAAAAAGATCTTCTTATAGGTCTTTCAAAAATAAATTTTGAAAAGGATCACATATATGATACATGTCAACAAAAAAAAAAAAGAAAAACAAGTGAAATCATCTTTCTAACCCATAAATGTTGTCTTAACCTCAAAACCATTGGAATTATTATGAACGGATCTATTTGGTCCCACTAAAACTTAGAGCTGACAAAATGGGTTGAGCCCGTCGGGATGGCCTGCCCCGCCATATAAATGGGTTAGGTTGGGTTAAAGTTTTTCTGGCTCATTTAGAAGCGGGTTTCTGAGTCCGCCCCGTTTGGGTTGCAGGTTGAGGCGAGCCGACTTTTTTTGACAGTTCTACTTGAATTAGAGCTATTAAAATAGGTTGGCTCACCCCGCTATACAAATGGGTTGGGTTGGGTTAAGATTTTACTGGCCCGTTTAGAAGCGGATTTCTAAGCCTGTCCCGTTTGGGTTATAGGTTGAGGCGGGTCGGGGCGGGTTAGGGTGGGCTGGCCCATTTTGACAGCTCTACTAAAACTCTTAGTTTTGGAGGAAAAAGGTATGGTCTTGTCATAGATGATGGCTTCTCTAGATATACTTGAACATTCTTTCTTAAGCATAAAGATAATACTTTTGAAATTTTTAAGAAATTTTATAAAAAGGTTCAAAATGAAACTGGATCAAATATTATGAATATTAGAAGTGACCATGCAAGTGAGTTTGAAAATCAAAGATTTGAATCTTTTTGTGAAAATTACAGTATTAGTCATAACTTTTCTTACTCCTCAACAAAATGGAGTAGTGGAAAGAAAAAAATAGGACACTACAAGTTCTAGCTAGAACCATATTATGTGAAAACAATCTTGCAAATGTTTTTAGGCTAAAACAATAAATACTTCTTGCTATATTTCCAAAAAGATGCTTCATAAGGCTTATTCTAAAGCAATCCCCATATGAACTTTGGATGGGGAGAAAACCTAATATTGATTACTTCCATGCTTTTGGCTGCAAATGTTTTACTTTACATGAGGAAAAAGAAAATCTTGCAAAATTTGATTTAAGGAATGATGAAGGTATCTTTATAGGATCCTCTACAACTATTAAAGGTTATAGAATACACAATAAGAGAACATTTATCATAGAAGAATCTATACATGTTGTATTTGATGAATCTAACAACTTTTCTTTGAGAAAACAATCAGATGATGATGAAGAATCAAATAGGCTAGAAAAACAACCAAAATTGAAGGAGCAAAGTCGTTTAAATGAGTAGGACAGTATAGAAAGTAAGGAGAATGCTTTTTCAAGTCGGAAGAAAAAGATATGTCATTCTCAAATAAACATTAAGAAAAAGAAACGCCCTCAAGGGAGGTTAGAAATCTTCCTAAAGAATGGAGATATCATCCCAGTTGTAACGTCTGAAAAATTTATGAAAATAAAAAGAAAATTAAACATTGAAAAAGACTAAATTGAAAAATTAGTAGGGACTAAATTGAAAAGATTTATGAAAGTTGGGCCTTTGTTCAAGTGGCAAAAAGTTTTGGGGCCAAAGTGAAAGTCAGTGCAAACTTTAGGGGCTAAAATGCAAAAATATATAAATATTTTTCCTTATAAAAGATCGGCCCCCTCCCGAAAACCAGCCTCCTTCGACCCAAGCCTTCTTCTCCTTCTCTGGGTTTTCTTCTTTCTTTTTCGTGTCTCTGGTCTTCTTTGGAACTCTCCAAAATTTTCTTACCTTGCCAGCATAACTCTGACCACCGTCCTCACTGAAGAAAGTCCCAATGGTTTCTGCTACTCCTCTTCTCCTTCGGCTTGCTTGATTTCAGAAGTTGCTGGGCCCGGTGAACCATGGCAGCTTTAGCTGTCGACCAACCTTCTCTTCTCTGATAAATATTTTCCTCCTCCTCTTTCGACATATTTTCTGATTAGATAAGCTTGTGGCAGCTCGACTTCCTCTGGGTTCTCCTGTTTACAGCTGGTTTGGCAAGCTTTGTGATATGGGCTACCGGTGGCATTTCGGTTAGCAGTAAGCTGACAACAGCAACTTTAGGACCTAGTGAGTAATCCTTAATCATTAGTTTTATTCCATAGTACTCTGATTGAAAGTTGTCAAGAAATATGTGTGGAAGGTTGAATATGTGTAGTTGATGAAATTGAAAAAATTTGTTGATAAGTTGATTCTCTTATGTTTCTGATAAATTATAGATGCTGTAATGCTTGAAATTTTATAAATTTTGTAGTTTAAATGTGAATAGATAGTCTGCTTTGCTTGTATGTATAAAATTCTGGTTTGCTATTGCTGTATAGGTTCTGGTTACTATATTGGTTTTGGTTTACTATATAAATTTTGGTTGCTGTATGCTGTATAAATTTTGGTTACCGTATAGATTCTAGTTTGTTGGTTGTTGTAGAAATTCTGGTTTGCTATTGCTGTATAAATTCTAGTTGCTGTTTCCTGTATAAATTTTAGGTTGCTGAGTTTGCTGAGTGACTTTTGTTGTTGTAAGTTCTGCAATTAGGAAGTAAGTTCAAAGAAATAATTATGAGTGGATAGTCCCACCCTTATAAACATTATTTTGCATTAAGAAGTATTTTCATTAAATTTTAAAAGTGTGGTTTTCTTTGAATAATTTGAACTACTGATGATGATTTATTCTGAGGTATTATTGTATTTAAAATTATGCATTTTATCTTATTTTATTAAAAATAATTTGGATAACTTGAGACCCTAGACTCAATGGAAACCTATTGGTAATCTAGTAACATTATGAACAGCCTATATGGCTGGATAATATAGAAAGAAAATGGCCTACATGGCAGTAATGGTAAAAGCCCAAGGGGCGATATTAGCCAGTAGAATGAGAAATGTGACCATTGGATATGGATATTCAATACATGTAATGAGTAAAAAGAAAATGCGGATGGCATCATGATTACCAATTGGAACTTCCTTGGAGTCTAGGTATTGATATTGTGTTTCTATGTGTTGATTGAAAATGGAAATGAAAATGATTTAAATGGTTTTAGAAATACTTTAATTAATTTAAATATGTTTTGATACTGTTGCTTAACTGGATATGAAATTTCTTATTACATAATTAATTTAAAATGATTAAATTAAGGATCTATTGGTAATTCCTTGGCAACTTGTAAGTACACCTGTGTATATCAGTTCCAATCTGTAGGGAAAATAAGGGGGTGATCTGAATAGGTGTATTACAGTTGGACATGGAGATCCGGTTCTAGTTCGGTGTTGGATTCTTTTGGATCCGTAACTACTGGATAATCCCAAGAAACCTTCAGGTGCACTTATGACCACTCGGGGTCTATTGGAGCAATAAGAGGGAGGGTGTAATAACATGATATATCTAATTAGTGTTGTAGATGGTATAGGGGTGATCTGATCGATTCAGGTTACTTATCGAAATTATCTGGATCCAATCAATAAATGTTTTGAAGAAAAAGAACTATGTTTTGAAATATTTTATTTGGTAAAAAAATTTTGGATTCATAAAAAGCTATTTTTAAGGAATACATGTTTTCTCTTACAAGAAAGAGTATAAAAGAGTTTTCAGAAAAGTTTAATTTTGATGAAAATTTTGTTTAACAGAAATATATAGTATCAAAAGTATAAGTCTTTTGAGGAATTTTAGATAATCGATTTGTAAATTAAACTTTAGTTTTTGGTGAGACTATTCGCTCACAAAAATTTCTGAAACCTCCGTAAATGGGAATAAAAATATAAAAGAGTACATGCATATAAATAGTAATTAGTAAAATA
>JANHAO010006906.1:0-20776 GCA_026873985.1 Saraca asoca
GGATCAATTTGCATGGTTTGAGAAAAACTTCCTTCTATCATCTGTTGCTGCTCAGGGTCTAAGTCTGCTTCCATCACAGAAGTTGAAGAACAATGACTTGCCTATAGACCAATCACCAAAGTTGGTGATAAAAGTAAATGTCATCTATACATAGAATGGAGCCTTAACCAAGTCATCCTAACAATCACACACCAATGCTTTATGACCTATTATCTTCTAAGGAAATAACTCAAACATAGATAGCTCACATACTCCCAAGATTTAAGTGAAGCAATCAGATAAATCCATGCTGTGAAGCCACAATACAAGATCAATTTTTCTACCTTTTTCCAATTTAGGAAGCCACTTTTGCCTAAGTTTTACCAACTCTACCAATTTTCTCTATTAATCTTTGGTTTATTTCCTTAAAATTGTGTTGGGGGATTGATAATGGTGCTTCTATTCCATTATGGGAGGATAAATGGGTGCACTTATTTACAAGCTCTGCTTGCAGCAGCCCTTACACATACACTGTTCCATTTCCTTGTTTCAATAACAATCCTGTTGTACTTACATTGCACTAGCTTTCAATTTCACCACTAGGTGATCTTCATGTTTCTAAAGTCTAGTTTCTTAAGTATTTCTCAATTTAACTCTTCGGCTTACGGATTTAGATTTGAAAATTTCCAGTGTTATTCATTATTGAAATCTCCATAATATAGACAAATACGATAATTATCCCCAAATTCCCATCCCAAAGGCCAAAATTCCATCGGATCCAGGATAGCATAATGAGAAGGACAATCAAGGGGATTTAAAAAATCATCACTGAAGAAACCTTAATAATAGAGAATCGAAACCAGGCCAACAGTCAAAGGTTATTCTCACCAACAAGCATGGAAAGCCCTACTTTTCGTCCCAAATTACAAACATAAACACAGTCAAAGTTATCCAATAAAGCACGGGCAAACATTAAAGCAAAAAAAAAAAAAAAATACAGAAGGAAGAGTGAGAAAATACAGGAAGAAATAAGCGAGAGATGAAGTACCTAAATAGAGAAGAAGCAGAAGAAAAATCCAATCTTCAAGTCGCAGCTGCTTCTGAAACGGGTTCGCGCATTGGCTGTTTTCTGTTTGTTTTTATTGCGGCGATTATATTGGTTCGTTTGACGCGTGAAATTTTATAGCCTCTATATGACTACAGACTCTGTTTTTCATTGAGGCCACCAGACAAGCTATTTTGGGAAATTACCATCAAGCAGGTACCAATATCTTCTAAAATCTCAATTTCTAGTGCTCAAATACCTTGTTGATTCGAAACGCAAGAAATAATAAATTCTCAGGTAATATAAAATAATCTAAATAATCAAATGAATGTTAGATGTTATAGAAATATGATAATTTAATAGAAATTTTTTTTAAGATAGATTTTTTTTTTTAATCCTTATAAGATATAAATTTCTTCTTTTAAATCATAAACCTTTTTTATAAGTCTTGAATTTTTTTCTAAATATTCATCTCCAGACATCACGAACTTTTTCCATATGTTATGAGTTTTCTTTGTTGCCTAGTTTTCAATGTAGGACAATACAAAGATACAAAAAGAATAAATAGAATAATATTAATATAATAATTTTTTTATAGGTGATTGACTTGCTATTTTTAGTTAGATAATATCTTTGCATATCTCACTTTTAGTACTGATGAAAATATTTATAAAAAGGTCCAAGATCGTTAACCTCCAATATATGTCTATCATTGGATACAATAACCTATATCTCATTTATGAATCTTTGCTTTGATTCATATACTAAATTCATTATTCATAACTATTAAAACAAATTTCATTTAAAACTACACATTGAGTAAATAGAATCATGTATCTTAAATTTCTCTACATTAGATAAATAGTTGTATCTTGAATTTCTCTGCATTAAGTGAATTAAAACTCTTTCTAAAATTAATATTTTAAACCATTAAAATTCTTACAATCTCCTACTTGTTTGAAAACACAAAATAATTTTTATAAGGCTATGATAATATGTATTATCTCAAATCTTCTAGTATAAATTTTATAAGGTTATCTTAGGATAAAATATAGAGACTAGAACTAAATCTTAAAATGGTCCCTATTCATATCTGTTGATGGTAAAATTTGGTTCAATAGACCTAAATCTTAATCAACCAGATTGTTCTTGAACCTTAAGTTGCACTCTGGTTGAAAGGAAAAGGAAGATGTTTGAGAGATGAAGAACAACAAGAACAAAGGAGAACACAAAGGATTTTTTAACATGATTTAGCCAAAACTGGACAGTGCCGGTTCCTACGTCCATGGTAACATATTATTTGTGAGAAAAATGTTTTACAAAGCTTCTTCTCTGGTTTAGCAGAGCTCCTGCTAATATTTTTCACCCTCCCTCTACAATAGTTCCAGCCCCCCATTTATAAAAGTATGGAGGGGTACAAATATAATTTAACAAACTGTAAATATATTACATCAAGTAATAAATGTTTTGACTATTTGGCATCTTGCAAGTTAGCTTCTGCAGACTGTAAACTGGCTTTTACATATTACTTTCTGTGGGTGGGCCCACAGGTTGATATTGGTTGCGGAAGAATTGAAGCTCTCCTCTGAGACTGAGAGTTAGAGTTGGGAGCTAACTACTATAGCAACCTGAGAGCTAGTTGAGGTAGCGAGCTGGGAGCTAGCTGAGGTAGCTGTAGCAAGCTGGGAATTTGATAGTGACTTCGATCCAAGACTTTTCTCTAGTTGAGTTTGTCCATCAAGCTTTTACCAGCCCATTTCACATAGTACCAAAAATATCCACAACAATATCATATTTAGAATTTGACAACTGTGGTAAAGTTACGTTTCGATTTAAATATAAGCCACTAAGAAATTGTGCCCTAAACATTCCATAGATTTGAACATTTTGAGATCCAACTATCCCTTTCTATCAAGACCCTCTCACATATACTCATAAAGTACGTACCTGATAAAGAATTTGAATCTTAGGACATAACTATGAGCAATCATTAAAGCCACCATAAAACAAATTCCATGGAATAAACATCAATTCATTCATTTCATACTCAGAATTTGGTAACTCATGTAAAGTTGCGTTTCAATTTCAGTATTAGCCAAAAAAAAATGTTTCCCCGAACATTTTATAGCTTGAACAGTATGAGGTTCGAATATCTCTTTCTATTGAGACCATATTGTATATACATACATGTGATAGAGAATCTAAGTCTTGGGACATAACCATGAGTACTTAACAAAGTCAATACAAAAGCTTATTATGTAGAATAAACATCAGTCTGTTCATTTTATACTAATAATCTAGCAATTCGAGCAAAATTGTATTCCAATTTGAGTATTAATTACTAAGGAAATGCGCTCCAAACATGCCTTAGGCCTAAACAATTTGAGATTCAACCATTTCTCTTTATTGAGACCTCCCGTATATACCTATAAGTATGTACCTGATAGGAAGTTGAATTTCAAGACTTTCATTCATTTTAGAATACATGTATCACAGAGGAATTAAATTCATGTTTTGAATATAATTATACCAAGAGTCTTAGTGGATAGATCTACTACGTTATGTTTAGCAATGATATCTTCACTATAATAACTTCTTGTTTTTTTTAGCATTCTTGAATCAATAATATTGTCTTTAACATTATTTGTCTTTGAATGACTCATAAGATCCTTCACAATTGCACAATTAAAGAATTATCAGTGAGGTTCATTATGGGTCACTCTAAATGTGGTACTACCTATTGAAATATTTCATAAGATATACTATTTCTTTGAAGTTATATTAATAGCAATATACTCAGTTTTCATAGTGAATTGGTCTACACATTTTTTTTTTAATTTTTTGGGATATTGCATCTTAACCAAATATAAACACAAGCATAGTAATTAACTTTTGTGTATTCACATAACCTTATAATTAAAATCTAAGTAACTAATTAGTTATAACTAATCAAATTAATCAATTAAATCACATGACTTAATATGTTTCAAATACTTGTTTTACCTTTTCCAAATGACTCTTTGTTAGCCATGATTAAAATATAATAAAAACACCCACTTAATAGGTAAAATTAAGCCTAGTGCACACTAAAGCACACATAAAACTCTTTTAACCAGAAGCATATGAAAACAAGGCTTCATTAAACTTATTTTAATAAGTATCATGGCAGAAGCATACAGAAACAAGACTTTATTAAACTTATCTTAAGAAATAACGGGACAATCTTTTATAACTTCTTTGACAAGTCCTAAGTAATATAACCTTCATAACAAGAATCCATCTTAAATCAATACAAAAGAATATCTACAAATTTTTCTGAGACAAACTATTTTTTTTTTGTCATCTCCATTCTAAGAATATCAAAGGTTTCATCTATATCTTTTATATTAATCATATGAAAAAGTTAATTTTTTTATCTCCATGTGAAACACACATTTCTATGAGTCAAAAGAATATTGTCTACTTATAGAATCAAAATAATAGTTTTAATTCCCACCATTTTTGTATATATTCAATAATCCTCATAATTTTAAACAAAACTATATATTTCAATAACTTCTTAAGATATAATATAAGATTCAATTATTTAGAGGCTTCATTATGATAAAAATTAATTACTCTTTCACTTTGCTTATAGCTTACCATTTGTTAACCTTTTCTTTCAAAAGAAAACATTTCTCTTTATTTAACTAAGATTTAAGAAACTATAAACCGACTTGTAATTTTCTCAAGAATGACTTCTCTTTGAGAATTTTGTTATAGTCAAAATATTCTTCAATAAATTTTGCATCCATTTTCTCAATAATCATCTTATATAATTTATACCCTTTTAATTACTTTAGATAACCAATAAATAGCTTTTTGATCTTGTTAAAAGTTTATTTTTAATAGGATCAAGTATAATAACACTAATATCACAACCCCTAAACTTTCATATAATTCAATTTAGATTACTTACTAATCCAAAGTATCTCCTCAATAGTCATAGAAGAAAATTTATTTAAAATGTAAATAGTAAAAAGAATAATTCATCAAAAAAGTAATAGAAAAATTAACAAGTGCTAAAATAGATCTTACCATTTTCAACAAGGTCTTATTGTGCCTTTTAGAATCATCATTTTATTCAAGTATATGTGGCATAATAAGAAAATAAACAATATCATTCTTATTATAAAATTATCAAACAAATCAAGTTAATGTCCATTTTCACTTAAAAAAATATCTTAGTTTTTCTTCTGGTGGTATTGACCACTTCTGATTTGAATTATATAAAACCTTTACTACTTTGCTTATATTAAGTAAAAGATACGACTTTCAAAATTTTGGACAATTCTTAAAAAAATATAATAAAATAAGAATGATCATTTCTAACATGTACACTCATATAATCACCAATATCTAAGTGGATTATATCAAAAAATATTTTCACTGTATTAGCTTTTGAGGGGAAAGAAACTTAGTCATTTTTTATACAAACAACTTTCACAAGTTAAAAAATTTATTTTTCTCACAATATTCTAACTAAATTATCCTTAATTAATATCCTTATTAATATGATTAAAACAAATATGATAGAGATAAAATTTATTGGATTAGGTATTAGAAAATTTACTCATAATATTTCTATATAAATTAACTTGATATATTTTCAAGTTTTTAAATTCTTGTAATACAACTTCATGACAATTTTTTTTTCAAAGAAAATTCAAATTTCTCTAAACAAGCAACAAACAATCTTTTTTTTTTTAATCAATGGGGAGATAAAAATAATATTCTTATAAAAAGACCTTATTACAATTTAATTTTAACTCATAAGTTCTAAATCTTTCAAAGGAGTTTTATTATCATGCCTTGAATAAATGAAACTTTGTCCCGTATGAATTTCATTGATTTTCCTTATAAACCTATAAAAATCAATAAATGTATGAATAATACTAGCTCTTTAACTATCCAATTAACAAAAGGCCTTAGTGTAGGAAACACAACCTTTAAAAAAAAAAAAAGACTCACTTCCCTTATGTTCTATTTTTTTTAATATGATTCCTTTTAATGTAACTAGGCTTTTTTACATTGATTACTATGCAATAATCATCTTATTCTTTTAAAATAGAAATTTTTATAATTTTGAAACTGAGATATTATTCCATTTCTTATTAAAACTCTTATTTGGCTTCAATTATTAATTCTCATATTTGATAATCCCTTAATTTTCCACCACCTTTCTATCCATTTGGTTATAAAACTTACAAATAACATGATTAAACTTTCCAATGAGATTCGACTAGTGTATAAAATTTTCAATAAATAGATAATGTTGGCATCGATTTCATGATAGTGGAGACAATATTTCTCATCTATAATTTTATCACAAAACTTAAACTCCTTATCACCAATTCATTCACATGTTTTCTATATTAATCTTTTTACACATTTTGATCTAGTGAATGCTTTTTATAGATTATTCACATGAGCATCAAATCACTTTTTTGTTTACCCTTTGATTATCTAAATTTCTTTTATGGTTTATGAGTAGAAATTAGTTATATGAAAAATTTTATTAAGGCCATTATCACATATTATAGTATTAGATCTTTTTCAATTTAAAAGTCAATGGACCATTTTTTGCAGCTCCTATTTTCTCAATTAAAAATCTAATTTTATCATCAAATTTGGTAAAGCCAATAACCATTTTTCAAATATTATAACTTTTCAAGTCCCTTTTATACTATTTATTATCATCAATCACATCATTCTCATTAGTCATGGAAAAGATATGTATATATTCCACACAAATTATATCCTTATGTTGACGGTGGTTTCGGTTACACCTAAATCCTACCAATGGAAGGGGTTCTTTCGGGACCCAAGCTATTTCCTGGTCATTAGGGGGAGGGGTGAGTGACGAGAGATAGTGGGAGGAAGAAGGAGAAAGGTTGAAACATGAAGGTTTAACGTGGTTCGGCTAAATCCGAGTGACATTGGACCCTACGTCCACAGAGATATTTTATTAGTCCGAATGAGTTTTTACAGAGCTTTGGTTATGATTTCCGATAGAGTTTCTGCTAATATTCTCTTATCTCCCTATACAATAGTTCTAGCCCCCCATTTATAGAAGCATAGCGGGGTACAAATGGAATTAAATAAATTACACATCTGTTTCATCAAATATTAAATGTACAAGACTACCTAGGGCACTATAAATTGACTTCTGCAGGTTACTTTCAGCTTGTGGGGCTCGATGGCTGCATTTTACAAAATAGCGGTACAAGTTGCTTGTTGGCCTTATACTTGACCTCAGTGGGCTTCTAGCTGGGTAAAATTTCATCTTAGCGAGCTTGAGCTCGTGCATTAAGACTGTTGCTAGTTCATGACCTTGAGCTCGTTCAACCAATGAGCTCGGATCTTTAACAAGCTGGGGTTCCTTGCGTAATGACCTCGTGGTTTGGCACGCTCGTATCTTCTGCCAGACTTGGCTCCTTCTAGGCTTTTACCAGCCTACTTTATAGTGTCAAATTCTACTGATAACACCTTACAATAACATAAGATCAAGAGCTTATTAACTTTTTATTTCCAATTCACATTGTTAGTACCATCCAATACATTGAATTTGAGAAGATCAATAAATATATATCCACCACTAGGCATAGGAAAAGAAATTTTCAATTCACACTACTTTAAAACATTCACTTACCCATTAGGGATTTATAATAAAGAATAATATATTTTTTAAAAAAACTTAATAATTCTCACTTATTTTTAGAGATTTATATGAATTATGAAAATATACATATTTGCATTTCCAATTAGACATTTTGTGAAACATGAAACAATAATGAGAACTAGACAATATAAAATCAAAATACTCATATATTTGCATTATCCCGTTAGAGATTTAGTGAAACATGAAGCAATAATAAAATTACTATAGGTTATAAAAAATAAAATATGTAATCAAGAATAAAATATAATAATTGCTTCACCTGTTCGGGATTTTACAATTTCGACCAAACAACTATAAGTAATTAATGAAGAAAAAACTAACCACAAGATTATATCCTTCAATATTATATGAGAATTATATATCATGCAGAGACCCAATCATTTGTAATTATAAGAAATAATAGATTCTCGCATAATATAAAATAAGCAACATAGTCATAAATGAAATAATCATAAAATGTTAGTATATGATGTCATAGGAATATGACTTTTAACTTAATAGAACTTCCTCTAAGATGGAATTTCTTCTTGTTATAGGCATTTTTCGGTACTACGAAACAAATTGGCAAAGGCCTAGCAGCAGATTAAGACTAAGTGAGAAAAGAATCAAGTTCGACAGGTTACTATCTGTGCAAGTAGCAAAATGAGGCAGAGTCCTAGCTCGCTAAGGGACAAGACCCGGCTCGCATAGCCGGTAGCTCACTATATGAACTCGTATTGCCAAAAGCGAGCTTGTGAGAATCGTCTTTGCTGATCGAAGGCCAGCAGCGACTGAGGGTTCTAGCTCACAAACATCGCACCTCACCTAACTAAGCCATGAAATAGCGACCTTCTTAGACTTTGTTTGTGGGACTAGTCTGCAGGAAGCAGCACGCTGGCCCTACCCATAGAAAGCAAATATCAGAAGTCAGTCAACAGTCTGCAGAGGATATTTTACAATAGCCTACACTGTCTTGTATATTTATTTTGATGTGATAGAAATATAAATTGAGTAATTAATATTGTAACCTCCCCAGCCCTTATAAATAGGAGGAGGGAGATTATTGTAAAAGAGGGGTCGAAACAACCATACTAAAACTCTGTGGAAATTTCTTCAGATCAATACAAAATCATGGACGTAGGGACCGATACTGCCTGATTTTGGCCAAACCACATTAAAAATATTATGTATTTGCTACACTTCTTCTTATTTCTCTTCATTCTTTATTTGTAACAACTGGAAAGTAATTTGAGGCCCTAAGAATTCTCTAGGTTGGTTGAATTTTGGCAGAACCAAAATCTACCGTCAATATTTTGGCGTTGTCTGTGGGGACTTATCTGCTCTCTAGTTAATCTCTTAGGGCCTATTTGGAAGTATTTTCAGGTGTTTTTATTTTATTATTTTTTAATAACAGTTTTTTAAAAACTATTTTTTTAGAACAAAAAAATAAAAAACTTGTTTGAATGTAAATTTTGAAAACAAGTATTTTTTTTATTTTTAAAGATGAAAAAAATACATTTAATATTATTTATAACTTTCTCATCAATGAAAACATGTATTCTTCTTATTTTTGAAAAAAATATGAAAACAGTTCTATACAAAAATAAGAGAAAACACCATTTTATTGTTTCCTGAAAATTATTTTTTCAGTTACACTTTTAGAAAATAATTTTTCAAAAATAGTTTTTGAAAACAGGTTACTAAACAGATTTTTTTGTTTTTGTAGAACAAAAAAAATAAAAAAACTATTTTTGAAAATAAAAAAACATCTTCCCAAGCAGTCTCATATATTCTGGTTGATCTCTTGTGTAGCTGCAATGGCAAGAAGAAGAGCCATCGGAGCTTCAAATGCATTGGTTGATCCCCCCAAAGGTCATGTATCCATAACAGACTCCTCTACTGCTCCAGTCATAGGTGTTGCTACTAGCTTGCCCCCAGACAACTCTTTTCAACCTGATGTCGTTGCTAACAGCCCTAATGGAGTACAAACTTGGCTTCAACATTAGGAAAGATTGGAAAATTTGATGGGAGAAGTAACTAAAGCAATTACCGTGATAGCACAAGCGCAAGCTCAGGGTTTGCAAAGGTAGAATGAAGCCATTACACTAGGGAATATTTCCCAGCAACAGTAAGCTGGATGTTCGAGCCGAGCCAATCAGTTTTCAGGTCACTACTCGTAACAACAAACTTCAGGTTACTATTCTTATGACTAGGAGAGTCAAAGGGATAGACAATCTTTCAGCTAGCAATCTGAGGCATGGGACTCACTATTGGAAGAATTGTATCAAAAACTGAACCAGTTGGAAGAATGTCTTCGAACTCTCAATGATCGAGCTTGCTATGAGAACAAGTTATCGTTCTCTATAAAGATCGAAGCTGAGCCCCTCCTCCTTAAGCTCAAAGTCTTCATGATTCCTCTGTACAATAGGGACACTGATCTTTATGACTATCTGAACATGTTTAATGGTTAGATGGATTTGCATACGATTGATCCTTTGGTTAAATGTCAAGTTTTCCCAGCTATATTGTGAGGTGTGCCTCGAGCTTGGTTTAGAAGCCTTCCAGCTCACTTAATATACAGCTGGGAAGAGTGTTAGCAAAAATTTATCAGCCAATAATGAGCATTGAAGAGGCAACTCATGCCCTCCTGCCACTTCGCGATGATATTCCAATATAAGCATAAGTCGCTAAAGGATTACATTGTCAGGTTTAGACTTGAAACTAACTCGGTGGAGAATCCATCTGAAGAAACCATTTTGGCAATAATCTCCATGGGACTCTGCAAGGACAAAAAGTTATTCAAACATCTATACAAGTTTCCGATGAAGGATTTAACCAAGTTTTATGAATGAGTTGCCAAGCAGATTAAATGGGAAGAAACTTTCGGCTCAGGAAAGCCTGATCAGAAGGATGAGAAGGATGATTCCGCCCATAATAAGAAGAGAGGCAATGTGGATCAAGGTGACCACTCTGACCAGTGGACTGCGAAGAAGTCCAACAAGCCTAAGGGTGAGCGGCCTCAATCCCCAAGTTGCTATGAGCATTATAGTGTCTTATCAGACTCCTAGGGTATGATATTCTTCATGGAAAGGGAGAGAGAAAACTTCAAGAGGCCTGGACCTTTAAAGGTCCCTTTCAGGCAAAGGAATAGAGAAAAGTTTTATGCTTACCACAATGAGGTTGGGCATGGTACCTTGAATTGTCAAGACCTCAGAGATACAATCGAAGACCTAATCAAGAGAGGCCGTCTAAGAGAGTATGTGGTACGACCTGCAGGGTAGCGACCTCAGCATCCCCAACGAGATCCCGATCGAGAGCAAGTTGGCTCAATCAAAATTATACATTGATAATGTATTATAATTCGGAGGCTGGTGTTAAGACTCCCTCTTTGTCTCTGTTGAAAGAAACTTTGTTTTGCCGATTGGCCTAGCCTTATAATGATTTCTTTATTTTAGCATCTAATTTGCTCCTCGCTATCAAGTGTGCACAATCTTCTAAGCTCATATGCGGTAAACTCTCTTAAGCATCATGCACAGACTCTTTGCAACTGTGACCCCTGCTCTGGTTGAGGTGCTATGGTGCTAAAAACATCCACAGACTCTTCGCCAACCACGACCTCTAGTCCGATTAAGGCGTTGTGGTGCTAAAAATATCCACAGATTATTTGCTAACTATGACTTCTGGTCCAGTTGAGGCGTGAAGATGGTAAAAATAAACTCAATTCCAGTAGAGTTGTGGGCTTATTAAGGTATGGAGACGCTAAAAATAAACTTAATTTCAGTAAAGCTACGGGCTCACTAAGGTGTAGAGACGTTAAAAATAAACTCAATTCCAGTAGAGTTGCGAGCTCGTTGAGGCACGGAGGTGCTAAAATAAACTCAAATCTAGGAGAGTTACAGGTTCGTTGAGACATAGAGACACTAAAAATAAACTCAATTCTAGTAGAGCTGCAGGCTCACTGAGGCATGAAGATGCTAAAATAAACTCAATTTTAGTAGAGCTGTGAGCTCACTGAGGTGTGGAGATGCTCAAAATAAACTCATTAGCCAATTGTGACCTTTGATTCAATTGAGGCATGACACTTGAAATAAACTTACTGCCAACTGTGACCTTCGGTCTAGTTGAGGCATTAAGACGCTTGAAATAAACTCATTTGCCAACTACAACCTTCGGTCCAATTAAGGCGTGAAGATGCTCAAAATAAACTCACTACTAACTTTGACCTTTGGTCCAGTTGAGGCATAAAGAAGCTCAAAATAAACTCATTTCTTGGGCAACCAAGTTGCTATGGCATAGCTCGTAAATCATAGCTCTCATACAACCTAATGTTCACAGCTCTCATGTGACTAAATGTTCACAGTCTTATGCGACCTAATATTCACAGCTCTCGTGCGACTAAATATTTATAGCTCTCATATGACCTACCTATATACTACTCACAACTAAGGCACCTCAATGTTTAGCTTGTTACTTACTAAGAAGTATGGCCGATTGGCTAATAAGTATCTCATTTTGTTGTGATTTGTAGAAATTCATATTATTATCTATGATGTGCAGAATATTCAAACACAATACAACATGCAAGAATCATAAAGAATGGTTCTTCCATTAAAAAACCTCAACGAAGTAAATTTACAAGATTTGAAGTACAAATAAGAGCAAGCTGAAGGCTGAAAAGAATAAAAGGAAGCCTACCATTGGGAGACAAACTCCTACCGATAAGGAGATCAAGGAGCACATTAGATCCCCAACTTTCTTCTTCTAGTAATCTTCCTCAGCAGCAAGCTCCTTCTCAGCCTCACCCTTAGCGTTGAGGACTTTAAAGAAGCACACTAGAGTGGTTAAGAAGGAAGAACCCCACAATATCACCGTGAGAAAATAATCTAAGGTCTACGTAAGATCTTTTCTCATTCTCGGAGAAGGAGAATTGCCTGAAAAGACTCCTTATGTAGCAAACCATGCACATCTCTCTGGAAAAACATACCACTGAAAAAATGGGTGGCTTATCTGAGACTCCCATTAGTTCAATCAATGACAGAAGGAAGAGGAACTCCTCACTCTTTAAATAGACCGGCCTGGTCTCACCGAAGAGTCCAGGAGAAGCTCCTAACCACTCTCATTAAATGCTTCAGAAGAAAACAAGGTAGATTCATCCATGCTAATGAGACACATATAGCAAAGAGGAATGGCTTGATCAGATGAAACGATAGGCTGATCGAAGACTTTGACTGCACGGTAGTCCATAAAGAAGGCCCTTTGCTAACAAAATTGTTTAACTCCCAGCTCACTTAGTTGGAGGGCTTATGTTATAGGTATTTTTCGGTACTACAAAATAGACTGGCAAGGGTCTAGCAGCAGATTAAGACCAAGTGAGAAAAGAACCAAGTTCAGCAGGTCGCTATCTGTGTAAGTAGCAGAACGAGGCAAAGTTTCAGCTCGTTAAGGGACAAAACCCGGCTCGCATAACCAGCAGTTTGCTATACGAGCTCACATGGCCGAAGGCGAGCTCGTGAGGATCGTCTTCGCTAACCGAAGGCCAGCAACGACTGAGGGTTCTAGCTCGCAAACGTGACACCTCGCTTAGTTAAACCATGAAACAACGACCCTCTTAGACTTTGTTCGTGAGGCCAATCTGCAGGAAGCAGTATGTCAGCCCCACCTGTAAAAAGCAAACATTAGAAGTCAACCGACAGTTTGCATAGGACATTTTATAATAGTATGACTGTCTTGTATATTTATTTTGATGTAATAGAAATACAAACTGAGTAATTACTATTATAACCTCCCTAACCTTTATAAATAGGAAAAGGAAGATCATTGTAAAAGAGGGGCCAAAACAGCCTTACTGAAACTCTGTAGAAATTCCTTCAGATCGATACATTACCGTTGATGTAGAGACCGGTGCTACCCGATTTTGGCCGAACCACATTAAAAATATTGTGTATTTGCCGCTCTTCCTCTTATTTCTCTTCATTCTTCATTTGCAACAACCGAAAAGCAGTTTGAGTTTGTAATAACTCTTCGAGTTGGCTAGATTCTGGTAAAACCAAAATCTACCATCAACACTTCTTAATTCTTATAAAATACAAATCTCTTCCTAAGTCTCAAACTTTTCCAAAGATCACGAATTTTTTTCATATGTTACGAGTCTTCTCCATTTTTGTAAAATGCCTACTCCTCAATGCAAGTTAAAAGATACAAAGAGAATAATATTAATATAAATTTTTTTTTACAAGTGATTGACTTACTACTTTTGGTTAGGTAATATCCTTGCATACCTCACTTATAGGACTGATGGAAGTATTTATAAAAGTGTACAAGACCTTTAGTCTCCAATGTAGGTGTACCATTAGCTAGAGTAACCTATATTCCATTCATGAATCTTTGTTCACATTTAAGTACCAAACCCATTATTCTTAGTCATTAGAACAAATTTCATTTAAAATTTCATATTAAATAAATAAAATCACGTATCTTGATTTTCTCTACATTAAGTGAATAAAACAATGTGTCTTAAATTTCTCTACATGAAATGAATTAAAACTCTTTTTAAAACTAATAAAATTAATATTTAAATCATTAAAATTCTTACACATAAAATAATAGTGTAACATACAATTTAAAAAAAAGTAGTATTTTGCACCTCTTGTTGCGAAATATTTTCAATTCTACTGTAACGCTGAAATATCAATACTACTATCTCTTGTATTTTGCTAAAATTAAGGAGGTGTTCTTCTAAGTTATCAAAATATAAGAGATAGTAGTACTGAAGTTCTCAATTAGGATTGGAAATATTTCCCACTTGTTGGGCTTATATGCCGCCTGCAGATTGCAGATGTGTTCTTGTATTGTATGCCCATTGATATAGATACACACATTCCTCCATACAATTAGCTGGTTACCCCCAAAAAATCATGGTTTAACTAATGGGTAAGTTCCATTTCTCAGCATTTATGCATTTTTGTTAAAAAAAGAAAAAAAAAAACTAATGGATAAGTCCTGAAGAGATTAGAAAACTGGTATTGCTAGCTTGGTACACTTAGCAGAGAGCTTTACTGTGTATGACAAGATTATATTACTCATGAGGTTCCTAAGTAGCGAAGACTTGGTACTATTACCACATTAGTAGTTTAGACACTTGACACTTTCACATTTATGATTTTAGTGTCATGTAAAACTGTTGTAATCGAGATGACATAAAACCATGATTTGTACCTTGCTTTTTGTTGAATGAATTTCATACTTCCTTAGCGGAAAAAAAATGGGGAAAAAAAAAACTGTTGTAATCAAGATGACATAGCAAGATCATGATGCATAAATTATATACAAAACTCATAATTTCTTCCAATGCTCAAATTTCCATGATTATGCTGGGCTAAAGGATAGGGGTTTAAGCCTTCTGCTATCCAGCATTAGCGCTAATACAGATAGTAACAGTGCAGCAAGCAGGCTTATCTATTGTGAATTTGTGATGCATGGCCCTCTATGCCTTCTAGGGATCTGGTGTGGAAATCAATGGCTGGGTGAGGAAAGAATTATCACAATTTTCTTCACCATGCTTCTCAGACTGACATGGGACAATGACCTCTTTGACTGACTTGTTTTCTTCACTTTTTCCCCAGACAAGAAGGTACAACCCAATTACGACCAAGAAAGCTCCAATAACCCTGCACATCAAAATCAAGATCAATTAAAGAGGGAATTATGGCATTCAATTTAGTAATGTAAGTCATATTAATCATACTCATTTTAATTCATCTAATTTCGCTCACTATAAACCATATAGAATCTAATTTAAATTGGTTTTATCAACTAGCATGTTTAGACCTCTATTTGAGTTAGAGATAGTTTGGAAAGTAAATTGTGACATATTTTTCCATAGGAAAATTTAGGGAAAAAAAAAAAAGAAAAAAGCAATATTTACTAAAGTTGCTTTGACTAGTAGAACTGACCCTCCTAAGAAGAACTCTTCCCCTAAGGCAATGGAGGCCAATACAGCTACAAGTAATGTCTGTACTGGAAGATAAACTGAAGCTAACACTGGCCCTCCCTTGCCAATAGTCCATATCTGAATTGCTGCTGCTATCCCTGATGCCACCAGTCCCTGCAATAACCAGTCTACTCAGCCATACACTAGATGTCATCAAGAGATGAAACACAGCCATATCCGTAGTTAAAAATGGGTGCTTAGTATGTTAAGGTCACCAATTATGATTCCTAAATATGTAACAAAAGTATAGACAACTTAAGCTTGATACCTTATCCTTACAATAAACATTCACCATTAGCTACTTGCACTTCTTAGTTCTTATTATTCACAATTTTCACACACTAGCACGCATGACACAATTTGCATCAAACTAGATCAACATTTTTAATATAGATGTGGATAGTTTGGCTCAAATTATAACATGCTTGCAGATTGAAGAGGGTTGTGCATGTTATGATGAGCGGCTTGCATTTTTTTTTTCTAGTTATTTATAAGATGCTTAACCAAATAATGCACATGCTAATCAAAGATGTAGATTAGGTCATCAGTGTGATTTACAAACCGAGTACAAGATGCTGCAGAGCTCTGCAATGGAGTGAAGTTGCCATGCTTTATAATCCTTCTCAAAAGAGGTTCCAATTATTAGAAACTGCATCATACCAAAGAAGCAAGTAAACGCAGAAACTGATAATGGGGCTGGATAAATTTCCAGGATACATGCTTGCATCACAATCCAACCGGCCCAACACAAGCAGTGGCCTAAGAGAAGGATGCAACCCAAGCTCCAGTTCTTCCCCTTGGCATCCCCCAGGAAAGGCAAGTATTGCCTCTGATGAGATGCTAAATTTGGATTATAAATGATAGGTCCCTTGTAAAGGGTAATTACAGAAGCTCCTGCAACAGAAGCAAGGACTCCAAGGATCTTAGCCATACCATAGATCCTGTTCAAATGGGGGCTCTCGAATCTGTTTGAATCCCATGCATATACAAATACGATTAGAAGTAATTCATCATATGCTTTTGCGATGGAGAATAACTTTGTGCACCCTTGTGCAAAATTGGCAAAATTTAAATAGGTGAGGCCAATGAATAAGTGGAGTTAATTTAATTCAGATTATGATATATGTGCAATAAGAAGACTGTAGAATTATGCATTTGTAATCAGAAGGTTAGAGATTGTAACTTGCCTGAGTACCACAGCCATGAGAAAGGTTAGAGCAGGAACAGCATTCTGCATAGCAGAACCAAATGTAGGCGATGTGTTATCTAAACCCAAGAGGTAAAATCCTTCCTTCAGTGTAATTCTGCAAGAATGGAAATTAAGATTTCAAAAATTACACAAATATGTCTTGCCAGAATATTGAATCCATCCAATTGCTTTATAAAGCTCAAGAAATCATCATACCCAACAAGCCCAAGTAGGAAGAATTGTATCAGAAAATGAATGGTTAGTGATGGCCTGTCTATCCTTGCAGAGAGAAAAACTAGGTTAGCAAATTTTAAAAATTGGAACAATGAAATAGTTGCTATATGCTATAGAGCTAAAGAGCATACTTTTCTGAAAAATATGCAAGAGGACCCAGAAGAAGCAAAGCAGTAATATTCCTATAAACTGGGAAGACCAGCTTGCTTACACCTGTATTAAGTGCAATTCTGAGAAATACATGATTTCCTGCATGACAAAACTGCAAAAACGTTAAGGCTATGTGCAGTTTGGCTCGTTCAGGCATCATTTTTTCTGTTTGCCTATTTTATGGTATTGGTGATTCAGATCCACTCAGAGATGCAGTAAGTTTGGAGATGAGCAAGAGAAGGAGTTTTGGTCTTTTTCATATCCTTTTGTTCATTGCATCTGGTCGGCTAAGAGAGGAAGGAGGTAATAAAATAATCTGTGTCTCTGACGTAAATCTCACCCAAATTGATGAAATAACAAAATGACTGGCATGCCTTAAGTGATTTTATATTTGTTGTCTCTCTCTGCAAACAAATTTGTCGTTTTCAACCTACAGGCATAGTCGTAGATGAGCCGAACACATATCTTATGCTGACCACCAGCGTGCAAATGAATTGGCTGTTCCTGTTGTCGTTATTTGGTTAGAATCTTAATTAAAATTTGTTTATGCTTTATCTGATTGCTTTTCTGGTCCATGTATGAACTAATATCAGTCATTACAAAAGCATTGAATCCAACAAAGGCAGTGTGGGAATTTACATGAAGATTTGTAACCTTGGAGTGAGGGACTTCAACATAAGTTCTCATACAAGCATGATTGTGAGACGATTTTACTCAAACTTGCAAAGCCATGCGAACCTGGCTCCTAAAATCGACTTGTAAAATCAGTATAATTTAATCATTATGATAGATATTTAATAAAAATATCATATATGTATAAATAAAAATATAAAATATACATAAATTCATAAAAACTTACTAAAATTTAATAAAAATTATAATATAAGAAAGTAGCAATAAGATAATTATAATTCAATATTAAAATAGTTTCAATATCATAAAAAATTTATCATCAACCAGACTTATAATAACCATCAACCTAAGTTATCAAGTAGTTTGAGACGACTACTATTATCTTTTTCATCATCAAATTCATTAACACTTTCATTTTCAAAAATAGAATTATCATCAAATTCATCTAATGTTATTTCTTTTGAACCTATATCATGCTCAATACCTTTCACATCAAACATATTAATTCCTTGATTGTTAGTCTTATCCTCATGACAAAGGTTTTCAATAGTTTCACCAACATCTTTAGTTATCCACTACCTATTTGAATGAATATCCTAAAAATCAAATTTTGCACTTCTAGGTGCATGCTTGTTTCTTAGTTTCAAGTTGCATATTACATATAATAAATTATTCATCTTTTTTTGGGGTAAATGATTTCTTTGTTTTGTATGAATTTAAATTAAACAAATGCAAAAAAAAAAAAAAATCAAAGTTCAAAGACAAGCATTCTTAAATAGTTAATAAGTTAAATAAGTTGAAATTTTTTTGCTAAACTTACCATTTCAAAAGCATTCCAATTACGCTCACATCCATACACATCAAACTAAGAATTCAAATAGCAAGCTTTTTAATTTTGGATAGCTATCTCCATAAGCATCTCACCACTCAGCATAGGGGATTTTTTCTTGGTTTGCTATTGCAATATCACATCCAAATAAATCTTTAGCATTCTTGAAAGATATAACTTGGATATTGATTTTGCTTCTTTCTATAGGGTCTTTCAAAATCTTTCTATAGGGTCTTTCACCATTCTTTCTAGACAATGATAAAAATCCCTTTTTAACTTCATAATAATCACCCTTGAAATTAGGATTATAGTGATAATAAGGGTTAAGATAATAGCCTGCTATATGTAGGGGCCTGTGGAGCTAAGATGCCCACCTTTCATTAATAATATTCAATATGGTTTCATGTCTAAGAATCAATAGTTTCAAATTAAATTATTATCAATGGACATGTATAGAAAAAATTAATATAAAATTTAAATTATTTTCTTACCTTTACTTATCATTGTTGAGATTGGCTTGTATCTTTTCTTTTGCACAATTCATCTCCTTATATATGAATCCTATGGCTGGTTCTTTATCAGAATCCACTAACTTTAGAACTTTAATGAGAGAACAAGCAATCTTAAAACATGTGGTGACTTTCTTCCAAAGTTTAGAATCTAAAACTATTTTTTCAACTGTCTTTCCATCATTGATAGATGCAAACTTGCTAGAATTCCACTCAGAGGAGTTGAACATAGTAATTAAGTTCCCTTTTAGTTCACAAAGACATGTCAAAGTTATATATGCAGTGGCAAATCGTTTTACAACTGGCGAAATCAAGTCTCTTCCTTTAGTGAAGTTTCTCAAAATGCTAATTAGTAATGTTCTTCTATAGATATAAGTTGTGATCTTTCTTCCTTTTGCAATGGTCTCTTAATGCAACTTTTTTTTCCTCAAAGTCTTCTAACATTAAATTGATACAATGGGTAGCACATGATGTTCAATACAAATGTTTTCTTTTCTCTATCAACTTCTCTCCAGTTGCTTTGTAATTAACAGTATTGTCAGTAATAACTTGAAATACATTTTCTTCTCCTACCATTTCTACTACTTCATCTAACATATTTAAAACTTTCTCAGAAGTTCGAGAAATATTATATGCATCTACTGAATGCAAGAACACTGTTCCTTTTGGATTATTTACCAAGAAATTGTAAATAGAATGTCTTTTCTTATCAATCCATGTTAGGTTTGCTTCAACCAAGAGGGAGAAAATTTAAAAATTTTCAGAGGAAGAAGAAGCTCATGGCTGAAACATACCTCCTAAGATCCGTTGGTTTGAGGCTTCAATGTATCACATACATCAAATACAAAGTAAAAGGAAACAAAACTAACCTTTAATCCAGCTCCAATCGCAGCGGAAACATATGAATCTTTCAGTCACCAAGCAACACACACGCACTGCCTCTACTGGAGATCCACGTCTGAGAAGACCTCAGATGACCTTTTCAGCTTCTCTACTTATACTAGCAAGCCTCTGGAAGCTGAAAGGACCAAAAGGACTGTTGAACCTCGTCAGAACACCGCCGGCGACCCTTCTCCCTTTCTGGTTCGACATAGCCGAAACCCATGAGGAAAAATTCCTCCTCTTGCCGAAATAATTGGCCAAAGACAAAGGGAAAGGTGTTGAGAGCTCACCGAAACCACTTCCGACCTTCCTCCCATCGAGGCAGATGGCTCTCCCCGCGGCCTCTCCTTCTTCTCCGCATCAAGTGCAATGGCCGAATTCGGCCAAATGGGAAGCATGAAGAAGAAGCCAAAATGATGTCGTTTTGGCCAAGCCACTTAGGCCCAAAACGACGTCATTTCATGCCTTAGGAAAATAATTTTTTGATTTGCACTTTAGTCCTTGAAGTTTCAATAAACTTCAATTGCAACCCAAGCAATTCCATCGAATTACGATTTGGTCCCTGAACATCAAATATGTCCAAACTTTGGCCATATCATTCCTCGTTATGCATGTGACCCAGTAGGCCCCCGAAAT
>JANHAO010006907.1:0-20748 GCA_026873985.1 Saraca asoca
GTTTTGTTATAAATTAAAAGTTTTTAGTTTGTTATCTTTTTAGAACTGTGAACTAAAAATGGTTTGCTAAAATCAAAGTATTACTACGGAGCTCCTTTTTGGTATCTTCGATTAAGATTTTGAAGCAAAAAAAGCATGGAAATCGACATGTTATCATAGGTCACAGCATGCTGTTATTGTTAGTTCATTAGATTAATTTATATTTATCTAAGCGCAGTTTAGAAAGATGAGCTATAAAATGGCACTACTATGTCAGACTTAGATATACATGTTAGAATCAGTTTACTTAATTAAGCATTTGATAACATGATGCTGATAGTCTCTTCTTGCTAAATTTTCTATGAGCAGGACCTACTACAGTTTTTTGTGAGTACATGAGTTACACTTTCATGTTTCTCTCAGTTGCTACATCGAATATGGTTGCTACGTCGAAGCAAACACTCACTGGTATTGAAAATTGTTTTTTACTTTAGTGTATATATGAGGCTAAGTGAAATTTTTATCCTACTCACTTTGCTCTCTTCTTCATGTTTTGGACATCAAGAATTTGCTTATACAAACAAAATAGCAGACTAAATCTCATGACTGATCAATTTGCAATTTGCGCCTTTTTTAGCTTTTATTGGGCAAAAGAACGTACATGTAGTACCTGCAACAAACACTTATGTCCAGGTTCATTTTTGTATGATTATATGTCCTTTGATTTAAACAAAGACTACATTTTTTTTTCCTTTTTCCTAAAAGTTCAACAAATTTCAAAGCATTCCATGAAGGCAAGTAACTGAAGCCTTTGTCAGAACAAAATGATTTCTTGAAATTGTATATCCTCCGTGGAGCTCGAAGTAATACCTAATGTCAAAGTCTTATTATTGGCAACATCTTCTAAATTAAATTTATTTTTCTAATATTCTTATTCTCTTCCATAGTCTTGGTATGAAAGATTCATGGAGACCCTTGAAGGCTTTAGCTGCAGCTAGTGTTATAAATGGCATTGGTGATATTCTTTTGTGCAGCGTGTTAGGCTATGGCATTGCTAGGGTGGCATGGGCTACTCTAGCATCACAAGTATGCTTAATAGATTTAGTTACTCATTGATACATTAACTTTGTCATATCATATATAATGCGATGTGTTCTCAATGTGATCAAATCGGTCCTTTTCCTCTTTCATTGTTGTGTTTAAGTTGTTGCTGCTTATATGATGACTCAAACTTTGAACAAGGAAGGATACAATGCTTTTGCCTTCTCCTACTCTTCAAGCAAGGAACTTTTGACAATTCTTAAGCTTGCTTCTCCTATATTTCTGATGATGATGTCAAAGGTTACTTGATGCAATTTACTAAACTTTGTGGCTTTATCTGGTTTGTCCAAGCTTGTAAATGTAACTGAGGCTTTGATATGTAGGTGGCTTTCTATTCTCTCCTTATATACTATTGATGGTGAATTTTGGTTTAATCCGAATCTGGCCAACAGAGGGGGTTCTTTGAGGACCCGAGCCATTCTCTAATCGTTGAGGTGACGGAAGGGTGTTGAATGGTAGGAGGAAGGGAGAAAGGAGGAAAATACATGAGGTTTAATGTGGTTCGGCTAAATCTGGGTAGTATCAGACCCTACATCTATGGAGGTATTTTATTAGTATGAGGGAATGTTCACAGAGCTTTACTATGGCTTTTGGTAGAATTTCTGCTAGTATTCTCATGCCCCTTTTACAATGACTCTAACCCCTCATTTATAAAAGTATAGAGGGGAACAAATGGAACTAAATTAATTGTACATCTGTTACATCAAGTATTAAATGTACAAGACTGCCTAGGGTACTAAAAACTGGCTTCTGCAGGCTACTTTCTGCGAGTGGGACCTGATGGCCATATTTACATAATGGTGATGCAAGTTGTTTGTTAGCTTTTATGGTTGACTTCAACAAGCTTTTGGCTAAGTAAGGTTGTGTTGACACGAGCTCGAGCCTATATCTTGGGGTTGCTGCTAGTTCACGACTTGGGGCTCATTTGACCAATGAGCTCGGGTCTTCCATGAGCTAAAGGCTTTTGCACAGCGATCTGGTAACTTCGTCCCTTGGTTAGATTCAGTTCTTCCTAGGCTTTTGCCAATCCACTACGCAATACCAATTTCTACTGATAACATTAGCCCCCCAACTCTCAGTTTGCTTTGCGAACTAGGAGTTAGACTTATGCTAGCAAAAGTGTGTGCAGCAGCGATACATCATAAATCTGGCCTTTACCTTGTGCACTTGCTCTCCTTTGTGAGATTCAGAGGGCTGTATGATTAAGGTTCTGTGGTTCCTTACCCAGCCCATTCCAAATCCAAGCCCAGAAGATATCTTCAATCTCGGTCACAGAAGATTATGCAATCAAAGCCTTTCAAATCAACCAGCCGTTTCATTTTTTGAGGCAAAACGCATTTTATGGTTATTAGTGCGCTGGCCTTGTTTTCTTCCACACCATTAAATGAGAGCAGTTGGGGGTTTCCTTTCGAATCCTTCGGTTGCACCAGGCTGAGCCTATTTAAAGTACAGGAAGTCCTCTTCTTTTTTCAGAGAGCATCCAAATGGGGGTTTCTGATAAACCCCCTGATTTCCTGATATTTTACTTTTTAAGTGAGGCGTGTATGGTCTGCTGCATAAGGAGCTTTGAATTCAATACTTTTCTTATAATGTGGAGGGATCTCATACGGATCATTATGTCCTCACAGCTATAAGGTTTTTCCTTTTCTGCCATTTCGACGGCTTCTCCAGAGCTTCTTGATTTCAATAGTCAAGTTGAGGAAGAGATTGTTACCAGGGAAGGGGAGCTGGAAGAAGGAAGTTGAAGACTTCAATGTACTAGCCGGTGAAGGTCCATCTCTCAATGGTTAGCCCTCTGATTGGTGGGAGTTTTCCTCTTATGCATTAATCCTTCTTCCAGAAGAACTAGCTATAGCTTTTCCTGACTTGTATTTTGACTCTTTTCTGATATAAATGTTCCTCATTAAGGCATTTTGATGAATAACATCTTTTTTTCTTTTAGTGTTCAGTTATTTATCCTATAGTTCTCATACAATAAATGTTAATTCTGCATATAAGAATAATAGAGTAGCCAATCGGTAATGTTTTTGATCAATTGATAAATTTTTTTTGAATGTAAGTAAGTAATGTGTAAGTAGGTCACATGGCACTAAAGCTCCTATATTTCTGATGATGATGTCAAAGGTTACTTGATGCAATTTGCTAAACTTTGTGGCTTTATCTTGTAAATGTAACTGAGGCTTTGATGTGTAGGTGGCTTTCTATTCTCTCCTTATATACTGTTGACGATGAATTTTGGTTTAATCTGAATCTGGCTAACAAAGAGGGTTCTTTGAGGACTCGAGCCATTCTTCGATCGTTGAGGTGACAGAAGGGTGTTGAATGGTAGAAGGAAGGGAGAAAGGAGGAAAATACACGAGGGTTAATGTGGTTTAGCTAAATTCGGACAATACCAGACCCTACGTCTATGAAAGATTTTATTAGTATGAAGGAATGTTTACAGAGCTTTACTATGGCTTTTGGCATAATTTCTGCTAGTATTCTTATGCCTCTTTTACAATGACTCAAGCCTCTCATTTATAGAAGTATGGAGGGGTACAAACGAAACTAAATTAACTGTACATCTATTACATAAAGTATTAAATGTACAAGACTGCTTAGGGTACTAAAAACTGGCTTCTGCAGGCTACTTTCTACGAGTGGGACCTGATGGCCATATTTGCAGAATGACAATGCAAGTTGTTTGTTAGCTTTTATGCTTGACTTCAGTGAGCTTTTGGCTAAGCAAAGTTGTGTTGACATGAGCTCAAGCCTATATGTTGGGGTTGCTATTGGTTCACAACTTTGGGCTTATTTGACCAACGAGCTCAGGGTCTTCTACTTCATCCCTTGGTCAGATTCAGTTCTTCCTGGGCTTTTGCTACTCCACTGCGCAATACCAATTTCTACTAATAACATCAGCCCTCCAACTTTTAGTTCACTTTATGGACTGAGAGTTAGACTTCTGCTAGCAAAAGCATGTGTAGCAGTGATACATCATAAATCTGGCCTTTACCTTGTGCACTTGCTCTCCTTTACAAGGTGCGGCTTCAGTGAACTAGGGCTTTGTGAGATTTAGAAGGCTGTATGAATAAGTTTCTGTGGTTGGGTCCTTACCCAGCCCATTCCAAATCCAAGTCCGGAAGATATCTTTAATCTCGGTCATGGATGATTGTGCAGTCAAAGCCTTTCAAATCAACTCGTCATTTCATTTTTCCAGGCAAAACGCCTTTTGTGGTTATTAGTGCGTTGGCCTCATTTTCTTCCACACCATTAAATAAGAGCGGTTGGGGGTTTCCTTCCAGATCCTTCAGTTACACCAGGCTGAGCCTATTTAAAGCATAGGGACTCCTCTTCTTTTTTTAGAGAGCATCCAAATGGAGGTTTCTGATAAATCCCCTAATTTCTCGATATTTTGCTTTTTGAGTTAAGTGTGTATGGTTTGCTATATAAGGAGCTTTGAAGTCAATACTTTTCCTGTAATGTGGAAGGATCTCATACGAATCCCGGATTATGTCCTCACAGTTGTGAGGTTTTTCCTTTTCTGTCGTTCCAGTGGGCTCTCCTGAGCTTCTTGGTTTCGGGAGTTAAGTTAAGGAAGAGATTGCTGCCGGGGAATAGGAGCTTGAATCAGGAAGTTGAGGACTTCAATGTGCTAGCCAATGAAGGTCCGTCTCTCAGCGGTTAGCCCTCTGATTGGTGGGAGCTTTCCTCTTGTGCATCAATCCTTCTTCCAGAAGAACTGGTTATAGCTTTTCCTGACTTGTATTTTGACTCTTTTCTAATGTAAATATTCCTCATTGAGGCTTTTTGATTAATAAAATCTTCTTTTTTCCTTTTAGTGTTCAACTTTTTTTCCTATAGTTCTCATACAATAAATGTTAATTCTGCATATAAGAATAATAGAGTAGCCAATTAGCAATGTTTTTGATCAATCGATAAATTTGGTTTGAATATAAGTAAGTAATGTGTAAGCAGGCCACATGGCACTATAGCACATAGTCGCACGAGAGTGACGAAATTTAGTTCGTATGATAGCTATGAAATTTAGGTTACGTGCATGCAATGGCTAAGAAAGTTACTCATATGCACAATAAGGTTACTGCACTTGCACGGCGGTTAAGAAAGTTACTCATATGTATAAGCTTTTAATTGCACACATGTGGTGGCTAAGAAAGTTACTTGCATGTATGATAAGATTGCAATGCACGGTGACTAAGAAAGTTGCTCGTATACACAATAAGGTTGCTGCGCGTGCACAGTGGCTAAGAAAGTTACTTGTACGCTTGAGCTTTTAATTGCACACATGCAGTGGCTATAAGAAAGTTACTCGTATGTATGATAAGATTGCAATGCATGGTGACTAAGAAAGTTGCTCGTATGTGTAGTAAGGTCACTGCACGTGCATAGTGGCTAAGAAAGTTACTTGTACTGACGAGCTTTTGATTGCATGTATGCGGTGGCTAAGAAAGTTGCTCGCATGCATGATAAGATTGCAACACATGGTGGCTAAGAAAGTTGCTCGTACCTGTAGTAAGGTTGCTACACATGCATGGTGGCTAAGAAAGTTGTTGTACGTGCAAGCTTTTAATTGCATGTATGCGGTGGCTAAAAAAGTTGCTCACATGTATGACAAGATTACAACGCACAGTGGCTAAGAAAGTTGCTAGTACATGTAGTAAGGTCGCTGCGTGCGTACAGTGGCTAAGAAAGTTGCTCATATACGCGAGCTTTTAATTACACATGCACACGATGGCTAAGAAAGTTACTCGTATGCATGGTAAGATGCTACGTGCATGCGATGGCTACAAAAGTTATTCGCATGCACGAGCTTTTAGATCATATGAGAGCTGTAAGATTTGATCGCATGAAAGTAGCGAAGTTCGATCGCTAATTGTGAAGCTCAGTCGTAATTTGAGGCTCAATTTGTAAAGTATGCATCTATCAGAATCTCAAGATCAAGTCAAACACTTTCCAGAATTTTCCAAAAGAATCTATATGAATCAACCAACACAAAATTTGGGACGCTTTTGCCTATTGGATTACAAGCTCAGTATATGGTTCTTACTATAGTTGGCTAGTCTTGTTCAAGATCCCATTGAGGTCTAGGAGGCTGCTACGTCACAGGTTGCGACACGTATTCTCTTAAACACCTTCTTTTAATCAAATTCTCAATGGCATCTCTGAGAGCTCAGCAATTCGAAGTGTTGTGTCCCACTTCATTGTGATATGCGTAGAATTTATTTGTGCTTCTGCCTGTACGAGATACCCGCAAGAAAGTAGAAGTCCCAAAGTCTTCTTTACTCCTTTCTGTTGCATAAATTCTGTCAGGAGTTTTCGATAAGACACTATAGTACTTGTGATGAGCCAATTACTAAGGTCATTCTGCCTTGGTCTTCTTTGCGAGTAGGGAGTTGGAGTCACTTTTTATATCCTCATGACTATTCTTCCTCTTGCTTTGGCCTGAGCCATCCAGTTCGGGCTTCCTAGTACCAAATGTCTCCTCCCACCTGATTTGCTTAGCATCTCAATCATAGAATTCTCCCAGGTCTGCTATTGGGAATTTGTACATACTTTTATACAGCTTGTCGTCTTTGTGAAATCTAGAAAATATCGCCTTCAAAATGCTTTCGTTAGATGGGCTTTCTACATTGTCGATCTTGTGCCTAAACCGAGCAATGTAGTATTTTAAAGACTCATGCTTGAGCTAGAAGATCATGGTAAGGTGGCAAGGGGGTGCGAGCTACCTCTTCAATGTCCTGTAGTGGTCAAGAAATTTCTACTGGCATTCCTCCTAACTATTGATACTGCGGGCTGGGAGGTTCCTGAACCAAGCTCGGGGGGCATCTCCCAATGTGATGGAGAAGACATGACACTTGATCAGGGGATTACCTATTTGGAGATCCATCTAATCGTTGAACATGTTCAAGTGATTACGTGGATCACTGTCTCCATTGTAGAGGGGAAAGGTGGGAATTTTGAGCTTCTAGAGGAGAGACTCTATTTCAATCTTCTTGGAGAAGGGAGTTCATTCCTTGGCATGGCCTCGGTCACCCCGAGCTCAGGGGTGTGCCTCTAGTTGTTTCACCGTTTAGAACAATTCTTCCACCATCAGTGGCAATCCTTCAAACTTCTGATTGGAGTCTTGGTGGCTTCTCATATCCTCCTTGTCGTGTGGGAGATGATCCTAGATGTGCTCGCGATTGGCTCTGTTCGAAGTTCTAGCTTGCTATTGCTGGGGGATAATTCCAGGTGTGATGACTTTGGCTTGTCTTCGCACACTTTGGGCCTGTGCTTGAGCCAGCATTTGGAACACTTCGGCCATCCTCCTCATTAAGCCTTCAAATACTGCATGACACTATTGCCATGCCTGGGCTTTGTCGATCCCGTTGACGGTGACTTCAGGTTGATAATAAATCGGGAAGGCTAGATCGTTGGTAGTTCTGGAAGTAAAGGAGCTTGCAGTGTGACCTTGATGACAGCATCTGACTTCTTGATAGCCTTTCCTCTCGCCATTCTAATCTAAACAGAATCAACCAGGGAGACAAAGAGACAACCAAAGAATAGAAGGGTCCCACCAGGCGTGCCAAAATGTTTATGGTGAATTTTGGTTTAATTCGAATTAGGCCAACGGAAGGAGTTCTTTGAGGACCCGAACCGTTCTCCAATCGTTGAGGTGGCGTTGGGGTGTTGAATGGTAGGAGGAAGTGAGAAAGGAGAAAAATACATGATGTTTAATATGGATCGGCTAAATTCAAGCAGTATTAGACCCTACATCCACGGAGGTATTTTATTAGTATGAAGGAATGTTTACAGAGCTTTACTATAGCTTTTGACAGAATTTCTACTAGTATTCTCATGCCCTTTTTACATTGACTCTAGCCCCCTATTTATAGAAGTATGGAGGGGTACAAATAGAGCTAAATTAACTGCACATCTATTACATCAAGTATTAAATATACAAGATTGCTTAGGGCACTAAAAACTGGCTTCTGCAGGCTATTTCTGCGAGTGGGACCTGATGGCCGTATTTGCAAAATGACAATTCAAGTTGCTTGTTAGCTTTTATGCTTGACTTCAGTGAGCTTCTAGCTGAGCGAGGCTATGTCAACACGAGCTCGAACCTATATGTTGGGGCTGCTGCTGGTTCATGACTTTGGGCTCATTTGACCAACGAGCTCAGGTCTTCCACGAGCTAAAGGCTTCTACACAACGATCTAGTGACTTCGTCCCTTGGTCAGATTTGGTTCTTCCTGGGCTTTTGTCAGCCCATTGCGCAGTACTAATTTCTATTAATAACATATACTTTGCTACATTAATATGGCTGCTCATCAAGTTGGTTGTACTCGTATATCCAATTTTGACTCTATTATGTGCTTTGCTTGTCATTTGTGTCCTGAAAGAAGGGTCAAACTATCAAAGATAGTAATAACTCAACTCTTCATTCAGGTCATGGTTTAGATCTTATGCATGTGCATAGTATGGGTTGAACTACTCTCTCAGGTTGCTCAATCTTTTATGCCTAAATTAATAATATATGGAGTCAATCGGAGTTTGGCAAAGGTTGGTTTGACTCATTTCCAATATACAAGATTTACCTTGATGTATAAGGATCTCTCTTTTCAAAAGGGAAGGGTATTACAATAGCTCCATCTTTTTACTGATTAGTAGAGCAAATTTTCTTTATTGTTTTGTATGTTTAATAATTGGCTTGAATTTTATGATATCAATAGGCTCAATTGCTTCTAAGGTCTCTAGTAATAATTGGAGCAATACTTGGATCTCTATTGGAGCAATAATTTTTTTGTGATTAATTGTTTTTAAGATGGTGTTAAAGTTAATTCAGAAGATCAATTTTTACCCACAAATACAAGAAGATCTTCCGAAAGGAGTATCCAAGACTTTTATTGCTGATCGTATCCCTTTTTTTAGAATACTAATATTATGGCTTTTAGTTGTATATATAAATATTTTATTTTCTTTAATTTGTGATGTGAGATAAGTTATATTTAAAAATTTTAAATATATTCAAATTTGTGTTTTTAATTATATGAATTTCTCGTTATATTGGTTTTCATTTTACCATGGATTTGCATTTTTATTTTATAGGAATAATTAGTATCATTAATTAATGCATTAAACAGAATAAATGGCTTAAAATTTTTTTAAAAAAATTTAGCAGAGTAATTCAAAAAATATATATATTAATGATGGTTCCATAACCCCTGCTAAATTAAATTATAAATTTTTAAAAATAATAGCGACAGTTTTATAACCCCGCTAATTTAACTGTTAATTTTTTTAAAAAAATAGCGGCAATTTCATAACCCTCGCTAATTCCAATTGCAAATTTCTAAAAAAACTAGTAGTAGTTTCATAACTCTCACTAATTTAATTTCACAATGTTTTGATAAATATAGTGGCAGCTATTTATAATCGTTATTAAATGCTCAATACATGATGATTCCAGCAGTTGAATATAACCGCAGCTAATGTCAATCCGGTGTTATGTTTTCTAATAGTTTTCATTACCGTCGTTAGTTTACTCGACAACGATTCAAATCGTTGTTATTGTTAGTACGTAATCGTCGCTAATTTAAGTCTTTTTTTTTTTTTTTTTTTGCAGTGCTTTTGCTTCTACATTTCTTGCTTGTGTGAGCAACATGGTTTATGCCTATAATAGCTTTTACAAGACACGTACCTCTCATTTTGGCCTTCAATTCACATCAGTTTGCTTTGGAGGTATTATTTATGTTTGATGAATCTTCAAGTGTTTGCTTTTTTGTACAATTTATGTTCTTTTAATATTAGTATTACTTGTAAGTTAGAAAATGATATATTATAGTATGTTTGGTCTTCCAACTCCATAATAACTAGTTAAGGTTAGATTCTAAAATCCGTCTGCATTGGCATATTGTTAGTATTTGAATTTCATTTTGTCAGAGAAAGAAGCAAGGCAACAAGTATGACTATATATCCATTGTGTATTATTCAGTTACTATTACTGCAACACTGATATGAAGAGTTTACCATGATGAGGTTTAGCTTCAACATAGAGGATTAAGAGCAAATTAAGTTTAATTTTTGCTGGCCAAGTAGCCTTTTTTCTTAGATTTAAGAAGGAAACTGCATAGGAATCTAAGTAAAAAGGGTTAGATATTAGATGTTCTCGTATTGTTACATTTTTTTTTTTTTTTGGTTATTAGCTTGTTGAAAATTGCAGCATGATGTTATAACCTTACTCTAACAATGATAAATTACATAAATATTTAATTCTTTGATGTCCATTTTAGTTTCCTTTCGAAAGAAAAAAAAATTAAAAATGTGATATCCCCTTTTATATTTTCCTTATGCCATTTTTACAACATTTTTGATAGCCCACTGTGTTCAGATATTTTAGTTGACTTGTATTGTATGCTATTAATTCACCAATATCAGAGTTATACAGGTTAAAAGTGGTGCATGACCAGCACTGACTAATTCAAAATGCTAGCTTGAACATTCAACCCAAAAAGCGCCATTGTGCTCCATACTTATAATTAAATATAATAAAATCAAATGGCTTTAGGCTGTTACATGTGTATAATAATAATAATAATAATAATAATAATAATAATAATTTAATTATTATTATTATTATTATTATTATTGTTGTTGTTGTTGTTTTAAGATTATTTAAGTTGAATTGCATTATTATTGTTTTAGCCATTTATAATCAAATGGCGCTATTATGGATGGCATGTCTTGTTTCTTTGTCCATTGCTATAAGGCAGGAGGTTTTGAAATTAGTCTGATTTTAATAATTAATGTGTTTTTTTTTTCAATTGTTACTATGTTATACCTGATGAAAAGATCTTCTTAGTTTAATTGTGTAATCATGATAGAAAAATATTGATGATCAAGAAAATCAAGAAGATGAAGGACTAAAAGATTTTTAAGATACTAATGTTAATGAAATTTTTAAATTTTTTTCATAATCACTGATAGTTTTTTATTTTAAATTTTCATCAATTTAAATTTTTGTTAAAACATTAAAAATGTGCTTCATATTACTACTTTGCTATCATTTGAATTTTACTATTACTTTAAATTTTTATGTATTTTTGCATATAGTAAATTTGTTTCAAAATTTATAGCAGGTAAAGGACTGGTGTTTCAATTGTTGCATCAATGTCATCCTTTAAAACAAACAAATTAAAAAAAAATAAAAAAAGTATGGCACACTGACTATAAAAAAGTGTTGCCTATAACAAACAATAGACAACAATCAAAATCTGTAGACAAATATGAAAGATAAAACCATTGTCTACAATAAGGAATAGGCAATGATCAAAATTCATTGCTAAATGTCTTCCCCATAATAAAGAATAGGTAATGATTAAAACCCGTTACTAAATATAAAGGTCAAAACTATTGCCTGTGATTTAAGAATAGGCAACAATTGTTTATAAAGTATTACCTAAAATTGAAAAAAAAAAAACTACTATCTAAAAGAATAAGCAATGCTTGCTAACATCACACCTCAAAAAGGTTGTTTATTCTTTCAGCAATAGTTTTTTATTATTGCCATATGCCAAAAATGTTATAGTGACGGTTGTTTAATCAAATTTTATGCAAAAAATATAAGATCATGCTACATTATTAATTATAAAAAGTAAGTATTATTGCAACACATAAAATTTGTTAATAGAGTATTTTATAATTGGCTTAAATATACTTTATGTAATGTCTTGAAAAATAAAATAAGAAAAATGAAAATAAAATATATATATATATATTCTATTGGACTAAAGTGAAGATTTTAAAATTTTATTGAGACCATAGTATGATTTTCCCTTTTTCAGAAGGGCCTTATTGAAATCATTGACAAAGTTGACGGGATTGAATCATAAATTTTCCCATTTTGCCTTACGTTATAAAACTTTCTCAATTGCCTTTTCTCTTCACGCAATTAGTTCCCCCTTCCCAAAGCTTCTCCCTGCTCCTCTGCATTTATCTTCTTCTTCTTGCTACCTAACCTTCGACTGTCATGTTTTCGTTGTCTGACAAGCTAGCCGCAATCTTCTTCCCTTCTTCTTCTCCAGTGTCTTCCTTTCCCTCATCGACTAGCAACTCTTCCTCCCCTATTTCGATGTAGCTCAACCAGTGCTCCAAATAGCTTGCTAGTGACACTTCCGTTGGCACCAAGCTGCCCATTGGTTCTTCAAACTCTGATAAGTATTTTTAAATCATTAAATTTATTTTATAGTAACTTTACTTCAAGATTTTAAGGAAGTTATCTAAAACCATCATATGTTACTGTTGATGGAAGTTGAGATTCTTGTTATTTTTGCTTCAACAATATTTCCTTTGGAGAACTAAGCCCATCAACATCAAAATTTTGAGTCCCAGCTGATCATCCAAGTAGATAGTTCTGCAACTAATATGAAAATTTTTAACTTTAGATAGTGTAGTCAAATACCAATATAGGATAGTTGTGCTCAAGTAAAGGACTTCAAGTTTAAGTTGAAGGATTAATTTTAATACTGATTATACTTGAATAGGCTGAGTGAACTCAATTTGCACGTTGGGTGCCTTAACCCTTTGTGATCTTTCCCTTGGAAAATTTGACTAATTAAGAAGCCCTTGAGGTAAGTAGATGATCCTACCTTTTTTAATAAATCTCATTTTGAAATAATTTTGCTATATGGAACATTTTGATTTTTATTGAATGAATTGATTTTTCTTTGATGCTGGCTTACTGTGAAAATTATATTGCATGTTGTATATATGGATATGAATTACTATGATGAAATTATGCATTTTAGAGTAAATGGTTTTATGTTGATATTTATTGAATATATTAAGTTTATGTTACTAAGAATATTTGATGATTTGTTCCAATATTTGATACTATGACATGAGTAAAATATCTCATATTTGTGAATTGGCTTAATAGCATGATATTTTCTCGAATGCTTAATTGTTTGAAATTTTGGATCTATTAATAATTCCCTGGAAACCCTCAAGTACACTTGTGATTAGTATATTTGCTAGAAGAATAAGGTTGGGGAGATACGTGTGGAGCAATAAGGTAGGATGGACACATGTGATACATTTGATATAATATTCTTAGGCAAGTTGCATGTAGAAAATTACTCCTCGAATCCAAATAGTATTTGAATAAAATCATAGTTATGAAATATTTTGCTATTTGATTATTGGAAAATTTTAGAGAAGTTAATTATGTTGAACCTTCCTTGTTTATACTACAATTGTTATTTTTATAACATTATACATTGTACTTATTGATTTACATGCAATAAATGAAAATTTTAGTTTTTATGGGATTATCTGCTCACTGTATTTTTATAAAACTTACTCTTTTCTTATCTATGTTTTGCAGAGCTAGAAGGTACTCCTTCAATTCCTCCACACCCTCCTGGTTCCAAATCTACTCACTGATCGAGTAGATCATGTCCTCAGAGATTAAAGGTATATAAATGATGTAACATTGGCAATTGGTATAGTGGTAACACATGTGTTTTGTCTGAATGAGACCCAATAGGTATAGTCTTGTGTTGTCTGGGCTATTGTGAGCTTAATTTTGTTATAAGGTTTGTATAAGACATGTAGTTCTTTTGTTATTATATAGGCCTTGTGCCCGAAAGTCTAAAAAATAGAGAAAACTCTGTCAGATTTTTGGTAAAAATTGTCATGTACATATTTGGTTATGCATTAATATAATTGTGTGTTCTTGCTATGTCATCTTGCATAGTTAGCCTTGTAAAAGGTTTTCTAACAGTGATTTTCTACACAGGCCATGTTCCATAAATTAGGACGTGACACTTTACCCCAATTTTATTTAAAGTTTAAAATTCATTCTATTTTTAATTTAATCAATGTTACTTTCTATTTTTTTCTTTTTTTTTAAATTGTAATTAATTCTTCTTGCTCAATTGTTGTTTAAAGAAAGGTAGTAGATGCCTATTTAATTGGCGTGACATCTATGTAGCACATACTTTACTTATGTGTCTATAATCTTAATAGAAAGAGCTTGAAAATACCCTTAATTAAGGCTTAAAATGACCACTTGAATACAACTAACCTATTCAAACTATGGCTACATGAACAAAGTATGTATCACATAAAGGTTATGTCAATTAAATAGATATCTACTTAGCAAGTTTTATTTTTTTTTAAAATAAAAATTAAATAAGAAGAGTTAATTGCAACATTAGTGAAAGATGAAGGACAACATTATTCAATTATAAATAGGATGATGAAATGATAACTTTTAATACAAATAGTGACTAAAAATGTATTTAAACTAGATTTAAAAAGTAAAGGTTGCTTACCAAAACGTTTGCCTGTCTTGGTCAACTTGTCAGCTTCAGATGCTAAACGTTTTGCACAGCAACGTTGTTGCCAAAGGCAAACGTTAGTCTATCCAAAAAAGATTGGATAAATTACGTTGACCTTCTTGAAATTTGATTTAATCAGATCTGATTACAGAATAACCTTCCCACGAGAAAGGAGAAAATTTTTGAAAGAGAAAAATTAGTAAAAAGAAAAAAAAAATGTAAAATGGATATGTTAGAGTTGGCAATCTATATGTCATCGATGAGAATTTTATAAGAATACATGGCTGAGATTTAAGGAACATGACATTTTCAATTTCCTTGGAAAAAAAGAGAGAATCTTGACCCATTCAGATTGTATAATCAATAGATGAGTTGAAAAACCTAATACATTTTTTCTTTTTGACTCATACGTTGCGAGTCAAATAAATAAACAAGCAGTTTCAACAATATGCTCTAATTTAAATTGACAACTTCAGTTCTTGACTCACCACACTACCAAACTAATCACAAAGAGCCACTCAAAAGACCCCAAAGAAACAAAAAAATGAGAAGAACCACCGAAGCCTTTCCTTCCCTCCACATTGTTCTTCTTTCTTCTATTCTCTTCCCATTAGCCCATTCTTCTAATGGAGATTTCATAGACCAAATATGCAAACAGACACCCTTTTTTGACCTCTGCAGTTCAACTCTACACTCAAAACCATTAGCCCCAAATATTGATAAAAAAGGCATAGCCCTTGCAATGGTGAACAGTGTTCTGGCAAATGCAACGGACAATTTGAATTACATTCAAGGGCTTGTTAACCATACTTTAGACCCGCAATTGCAGCGAAAACTGGCTGTCTGTGCAGAAATATATATACCAATTGTGAAGTACATTCTTCCGCAGGCAGCTGATTCAATAAGCCAAGGCAAATTTGGGTTTGCCGGTTATTCCGTTGCTGTTGCAGAGAAGAACGTGGAAAGCTGTGAGAAGGAGTTCTCAGGTTCAGGTCATTCACCTTTAGGTGATAGGAATGGCATTATGCAGAAGTTGCTTGAAGTAGCTGCTGCTATTATAAAGCTATTGCTCAAGGGTTGAATTGATTTGATTTGAAACATGAATCTCTTCGGTTATCTTGTGCACAATTATGACAGAAAAAGCAAATTTTGAATACAAATAAGGTGGTTCAATGAGCAAAATTACATTTTGACAGAGACAAGTGAGTAGAGTTTGTAATTGCGTCCCTAAATTTTTTAAAGAAATCGATTTGTATTAAAAAAAAGATAAATACAAAAAAATTATATTAAAATGGTGGATTCCATTAAAAATATCACAAGATCCAAAATAAAAAATTATATCTTATCTTTTCTAAAATTATTCTATTAATTTTTCTAAAAAATTTTAGGGATTTAAAACCGTGAAATATCATCCCGTAAACTACACATAAATAATATAAAATCAGTTCAAATCTCAAGTAAATACAATATAATTTTTTCCTAAAAGAATGTAGCATAATTAGAAAGAAATGTATATTCAATTAGCATAAAATATCCTTATCTAAGCAAATGAACATCTTGTAAAAGATGAAGGCTCAAATTAATTTTTATATTATATACAACTACTATACGATAATATGGATTAATTTTTCATACTTCAACTATAATATATAGCCCCACTCTATTCAATAAATGAAAATTAATTATTAATTTTTTTATTTTTTAATGTCTTAAAAGTTAAAAAATGAATTCCATAAAACTAACAAACACACGATAAAATTAATCATTGTTTTTTATTTATTAGATCATAGTACGTTTGAGCATTTAAGAATTAATTTGATGTCAAACTAATCTTTCAAAGAGGAATTTATTTACATACACGAACTTTTTCTAATAGAAGTTAGAAATTTCATTATTTTTTTTACAAAAAGTGTGAATGAGCATTGCTTAGGATCATGTTTATGTACTATGAAACTTTGTGTAACCTTTTCATTAAATCTTGCAACTTTTTCAATCCAAAATTTTTTTGTTGCAAATATAATTAATAGAGCTGCAGCTTTTTTTCTAAAAAAAATCACAAAATTTATATAAAAAGTCACAACCCTACTCTTTAAATATTTACAATATTTTATGAAAAAGTTATAAGATTTATATAAAAATTATAACTTTTTCATAAAAATTAACACCCAAGAACTTGTACTTAAGCAAATTTATAAAATTTTAGCTTTTGGACATTTTAGCTCGTACCGCGAGCCAAAGATAAAGGATAAGATAAAATTAAATCAAGTAAATTTTTTGATAAAATTAAAACAAAAGAACAAAATTAAGTAAACAAAAAAATATAATTTAACTTTTTATTTTATCACAATAAAAAATTTATAAAAGAGCAACTTTATTGTACATATTTTCAAAATTAATTTTATTAATATTGTTAGGTGCAACAAGTAATAAATCCTTGCCTTCTAGAACTAGATTTGAACTAAACAAAATGACAAGAACGATTGTGGGTTTATTAGTTTCCATGTTATATGTGTTGAAATTAAATTGAATGATGAATCAGACAACAATCATATATATATATATATATATAAATCATACAACAAATTAATATATTTAATCATATACCTGAATTTATCAAAATATCTATGTTATCAACAAGAATAGAATGAGAAAAATATGATAAAAAAATAAGATAAAAAATAGAATGAGAAAGGTAAACTCCTCTAGTCCTTAGTTTGTCGTTAATTAAAACTATAATCTTGATAAGGTAATCTCAAGTACAAATAGGACAAGAATAGGGACCACTTCTTATAAGATCAAGATTAAATTAGTCTTTCTATCATCAGTAATCCAATGAACAAGACCTATATAACACGAAACCCCACTAATGGTCTAAGTGCCTCATAAAAGCCTAATAACAACATAATAAATAACATTGGATTACAACATGCTCTACATTATTTTGACATTTTAGTAATCCAAGTTTTAATAAAAAACATTGGATTATGTTAGTCGATAGAATTATTTTAGCATTATTCTACATGGACAACTAAAACAAAAAATACTCTGAATTACAACATGTGGCCGCAATAACAAATGTCAAACTAGGAGCCTGACACTATTCAACCAAGGGTTGCAGAATGAGATTATAAGTAAATAATAATGCAAAACGTTATATCTAATAGGGATACATATGTCATACACACTAAATACCTACATCTCCTTTTAACTAATCACTATGTGGGATGTGAGATATAAATTCAATAATCTCGCTTTAATAATGGTTTGGACATCTCCATGAGATGCTTAATAGAGATCTAATAATCTCAACTTAATTCGAGACTAATTCAAAATGTCTCGGTATATATAAATGTGTGCCATGAGTTTCAAATAAAAAATGTGCATGATCAACTCTATGACAATACCAAAACATATATATATATATATATATCTATGGAGCAACATAAATAAAACTAAAATAGGAAAGGTTTTATCAGTCAAAATCTCCCACTAACTCAATGCATGAAAAGGCTCATCTAAATCCATATGGGTTGTATCGCCATGAAAGTTTATGACAAGTAAGCCTTTGGTTAGTGGGTCTGCTAACATAAAGTTTATGAAATGTGTTTGATGTGAATCTGAAACTCCCCAATCTTCTCTCTTACAAACAAATATTTTTTATTAAAATGCTTTGTATGACTAAAATTTTTATTGTTCTAAGAGAAGCAAACAACAATAGTAATGTTATAATATATGGTTAAGGGTTTGGAGATACTTTCAATAACATGAAATTTGGATCTAAAATTCCTTAACCATATGGCTTAACAAGTAATTTGATAGTAAGCTACATAATTTGCCTCCATGGTTGAGGTAGTTGTGATTGTCTATTTAACATTTTCCCACAAAATAGCTCTTCTTCTCATCATGAATACATACTCAGTTGTAGATTTCTTGTCATCTAGATAGTAGCAAAATCGGAATCTGAGTAGCCTGTAACACAAAGATTACTGGATCTTCTATGAGTGAGAATAAAGTTCTTTGTACCCTGTGGATACTTTATAACTTTCTTTATAGCTGTCAAATGACTCTATCCAAGATTACTCAAATATCTCCTAAGCACATGAATTGCGAAGACAATATTTAGCTTGTATTGACTTGAGCTTACATTAGGTTACCAATAACAAAAGCATATGGGAGTGACTCCATTTTAATCTTTTCTTAATTATTTTGAGGGCATTGGGCTTTTGAAAGAGACACACCCTTTGGAAAGGTGAAGCACAACCAGAGCAAATAGACGTGCTGAACCTACGGAGAATCCTTTCATTGTAAGTCCTTTGAGTCAAACCAAGAATATCCCGAGATTTATCACGATGAATTTTTATGCTTAAAAGAAAGATGCATCACCAAGATCTTTCATATCGAAGTGACTAGATAACATTTGTTTTGTCTCAATCAAAAGGTTCATGTCATTGTATACAAGAAGTATATCATTAATATATAACACAAGTATTATAAACTTGCTCCCAATTGTTTTTAGGTAGATACATTGATCACATCATCCCCTTTATAAACCAAGAGAAGGGATTATCCTATCAAACTTGAGATATTATTGTTTGGAGACTTGTTTCATTCCATATATGGACTTCCCTCTATTTCCCTTCTCTTAGAAACCATATGGCCTTATATTTCTTTATTTCACCTCTACTTTACAACCTCAACGATGAAAACATCCTTATTTATTAATCTTTCTACCCTCTCTCTAGATATGTGACCCAAGTGCTTATGCCAAAGAATGGAAGATTTCTCCTCTAACCTTTTCCTCTTGCTTTCAATTACAGAGTTCACAAAATTTCTAACAACTAAACTAAATCCAAGTTTATATGACCCATTGGATAAAGAACAATGATCAATACTAACTGACTTATAATGTAAAGTAACTTTTCAAGTTTTCAATAAACAAGAATAACTACATTTTTCTAAAGTAATAATTGAAATTAAGTTCCTTCTAATGGAAGGTATGCAAACTGTTTCTTTTAATTCAAGAACATGTCTAAGATAAAATCAAAACAACCATTCCTATGCAATCTATTTTCAACCTTTTAGCTAATTTAACTACTAACTTTTCGTCACTTGGTATCCTTATATTTTTTAGCATATTTGTCATTCTTCTTACTTAGTCATTTCTTGAGCTTATGACACTAAGCTCTTTTGTCCTCAACATTGTTACAAAATATACATTTTCCCTTGAAAAATGTTTTGTTTTCCTTCAGGTGTTGCTTACTCTCATTATCCTTCCCCTTTTCATTACTAAATTTACACTTGCTATCTTTGTGATAAGCCCCTTTTTCATAATCAGAACTTAATCAATGACCCACAAAATGAACACTCTAAATTTTCCTTTTCTTTATATCATCCTTCACTTGAATCACAATAGAAATCATCTCATTCAAAAACAATTCCCCTTTCATAGACTTCAACTTGCTATAGTTGTGGATGAGATTCATGTTATGTTCACATACTCTGCTATCTCCATCATAACTAGTCTTTCAAGTAAGGAAAGATAGTGCTCATTTTCAGCTTTGTCTCAACATCAGGAATACTCTACCTAATGATTTTGTCCATAGTGTATTTCATAACCATCAGACATACTTTATTCAAATGTGTTCAATTCCTATGACACACTTTATCAACGGTGGAAGTCTTAGTAGTTATGATAGGTTCCTTTTCTCTCAATTCTAGTCCATGTTCATAATTGCCAAATATAGTTTCAAAGATTCAACCTAATCCTCAAAATTGGTCTTCTTAAGAGTTTTTATAGAAGTTAATTACATAGGCAAAGAAGCTAGAGGAATTTCCTCTAATATATTTGTTAAAAATATTCATGATGCATATAAAATGTAATTGTTACTAGTGAAATTTGGCACTGAAAAGCAGGGGGCCGATAGAGGCCTAAGAGGAACCAAGTCTGTCAAAAAAAATGAGCTCGCTGTGCGAAAGGCCATAACTCACTAAAGAGAATTTAGTTCACTGAAGGGCAGAGCTCGCTGACCAAACCAGCCCAAACCCGTAAGCCAGTGGCATTCTTAGCAAACGAACTTAAGCTCACTAGGACGCAGCCTCACTCAGCTAGAAGCCTATTGAGGTAGAACACAAAGCCAACAAATAACTTACACCACCATTCTATAGGTGTGGCCGTTGGGTCCTATCTATAGAAAGCAATTTGTAAAAGCCAATCTATACACTACAAGAAAATTCGGATATTCCAACGAAAAATTCCAACGGATTCCTACGGAAATTCCGACGGAACATACTCCGTTGGAAAATTCCGACGGATTTTGCTACGGAGTATTTGTCCGCTGGACTTTCC
>JANHAO010006908.1:0-20743 GCA_026873985.1 Saraca asoca
AGCTAGTTGAGGAGCAAAAGAAACCCCCACTAAAAGAAGAAGAAAAGAAAGCAAAAGAGAAAGAAAAGAGGAAAAGAAGCTAGCCGTGGATGGCCGTGTTTTGAGAACAGGACGCCGCTCTTTTTCCTTCAAATGCACAATCGACAGCAGTGCTGCATCCCTCTTTCCCTCGACCACCTACACCTTCCGAAAAGATTAGATTAGAAAGTGCCTAAAGGCACAGCCGGTCAAAGAATCGGCTCATGGCAGAGCCAGAAAGACGTAATTTAATATCCATATAAGATCCTCCCACGTTGTCGGGAAAAACAATTCTTCCGAATCACGTATACAGCAGACCATACATGCCTCAAGGAAGGACCAAAGTTTCGAAGGTGGGTCATCAGGGTACTCCATGGTTTGTTGTAAGTGACAAAAATCGGAGGATGGCCTCCCCCTTCAATAGAGCAAGGAACGGTTCATTAATGAGTCTTGATCCATCTCCCCCCAACCACACGTATTAATGGCCTCGAAAAAGAACTAGCTTAAATGCAGTCGTAATTACCGGATGTGCTTCGATAATAACAAAACCCAAAAAAAAGGAAACGATGGTTCAACTTCTGACCAGTTAAAATCAAGACGATCTTCAACTCCCAGTTCGCTGTGCAAGCTAAGAGTTGAGGGGGCTTATGTTGTATATTGAAAATGGGCCTCGCAAGGACGAGCCCCTAAGGAAATGAAGACCAGTCCTCGCGCCTCTGTAAGAAGCCTCCAGAAAGCTTCATGTTATGGAAAAATAGCCCCAAGGTGAGGCAACGGATCCTCGAATGAAGAAGATCATTTGACCATGAAGAGCATAATCGCAAGCTCCTCCTTAGCGAGCTCTACCTCACTGCACGATGTCCCAGTAGGGCACTTATAAAGAATGGCCGACCTCCTTACAAGAGCTCGCTGGCCCCTCTATAATCAGTACTGAGCTCGCCTCCTCGGTGCCTCGCAAGGATCGCGAAGTCTGAACTCCAGCACTGAGTCATTAATCCTCTGTATGGTTGAAATGACGTCAAACAACGGCCATAAGCCTATAACCAGCCTAAAGGACCCACCTCCACAGCCTATGTACTGTAAACAATCGGATTATAGCCTATACTATATTTTCTATTTACTGCTTGATGTAATACAACTATAACTAGCAATTAATGAATGTAACCCCTCCTTCCTCTATAAATAGGATCGTATTATTAAGAAAGAAGGAGGAGAGAGCCAATCCTTGTAAGCAGAAACTCTGATAAGTTTCAATAATGAAATCTCTACAGTGGACGTAGGGTCCAGCAAGACCTGGATTTAGCCGAACCACGTAAAATCGAGTGTCTCCCCTTATACTCTTTCTATCATCTACTTCATCTGTTTTATTTTTCTCATCTGCAAACCAAGGATAGGCCTGGGATCCCGAAAAACCCCCCGTTAGCCAGAGTTTGGGATATAACCAAAGTCCGACGTCAACAATACTAAATAGGTTTTTTTTAAAAAAATTCCAAACAAGTTTTTTGTTCACTAAAAGTTCAAAACTTTTTGTAGAATAATTTTGCCAAACACTTTTTATTTTGTTTTTTCTTTAAAAACTATTTTTATACCTTATTCTATAAAACTATTTTAAAATACAGAAAATAAAATACAAACAAATAGACCATTATATATAAAGAATAATAAGATAGCATTGCAATTTTTATTATTATATTATTTCTATGAGAGAATGCAAGGCTAAAATTCATATCTTGATTTTGATTATTGCCCCCAAAAGATTATTACAGCTTGATCTATAAAAACAGAAGAAGAGATATTGCCTATGTGTCACACCCCAAAATAGGAAGCGTGACCGGCATAGAAAGCCATGCTATGATAGCATCCAACAAGTCTTTCCACTATTGTAGACACACTAGACTTATGTTAAACAATATGAACAAAACTCATTTTGTAAATGCAAGAAAAACACTTTAGAAATTTTTTTTTCAAAGTGCAATTACTTTTATATGAAATTCTCAAAACTTTTTATAAAATTTTGATAGAATTTTCTCTATTTTCTGATGATTTCCAAGGTTACATGTCCTAAATTCAATCTATTTTTAACATTAGAACTTCTTACCAAAAATTTCAAAATACAAGACACTACAATATACAAAGATGCAATGACTTAGATACATGCAATTATGGACACTTGAAACCATTCCATTACCAAGTGTTCTTCCAAGGATATGTCTTCAACCTCTACCGAAAGGTCCAAATAGTAATAAGTAATTCTATCACCTAAAACATTTTTTTAAAATAAGAAAAAATAGTGACTTTTAATGAAACCCAATCAGTAAATCACTAGTTACTTTAAAATGACATTTCTGATTATTTTCTATTGAAGAAACATACCTTAGTTCTAGGCTATATTAGGCATCAATACTATAGTTTCACATATCTGTCAACTTCTTTTAATCTACAATTAAAGCTGAGGCCATGTACAATAAAAGTGCCAGCTCACTTGAGAATCCACACATGTTTAACTTGTACACAAATATAATCAACCATACAACTCATTAAATCTAATATTAAAGATAAAGCCATGTGAGGACTTTTTTGGGCAATTATCAATCATAAATATTTCATTTTAACCTTAATATCAATGCTCTAACCTCCTTCTCCCTCCATACAGTGTTCCCTCTTGTCTCTCCACATTCACCATGGCCATGGTTTTATACAAATTAAAACTTTGGAAAGTTGCTTAAAGAATATCCTTAAATGTCCAACTTCACATTACCATATTACAATTACATCACAAACACATCACAGTCAACACGTTGTTTAATTTAGTATCTCAATACAAATTGCATCACACTTCTAACAAAAATTCATAGTTTGCATCACAAAATAAACTACTCAAGTTAATTCTAACATACAAGTGTTCTGATATAAAGGATTCATTTGTCACTTGTTTACCAACTAAAAACCATTGTACAACAAAAAAATCAAGGCTTCAAACAGTCATAATAAAATAAACATAACTCAATTTGAGAAATTAATGAGATATCTACTCACTTACTTCCCATAACTAAGTCGAAATCATGAGGTGTAGCATATTTAAATCTATATTCAACCATACTAAATAGCACATTAAATAAAAGTATACATAGGTAAGCAATTTACTCACTTTATCTACCTAACTTTTCAAGAAATGTGTTAGAGCCACAAGTAGATTCCAATAAGTATGCTAGGCTACCAAACTTGATAATTTGAATCCAATCTAACATGTGGCATAATCAAAATAACAATCAATCCCCAAAGTTTATTTAAGCTTTCTTATGCCTATGACATTGTCTTAGATAGATATATACAACCAGACCCATTTTTCCCTCTAATTTAAGACAAAAATAAAAGCACAAACCTAACATTTCTTCTATTTGAGCTAAGTTGAAGCACAAAGTTACTTGTTGCACCTAAATCCTCCCCTAACCTAATGCCCATCACTATACAAATTCAAATTTCATAAATTTGGGAGTTAGGGTTAACAAAAGACTAACTTAGAGATAATGAAAAGTCTTAATGTAGCTTTGAATTGGAGGGATGGGTGTACTCACCTTTCCTTGAATTCATTAAAAAGTAGTTCAATTGAGCTAAGCTATGATGGGAGTAGAGTCCAAAAAGGTCGCACCCATAAGACAGTAGTGCTCAGCTACCTAGCTATTACAATTACCTAGCCTACTAGCATGCTCACTCAGTAGCAATTTGATGCGAAAGCTCCTTCTGAGTCATTGTCTTGCATGAAGTTCAAAGGGGAGATATGGTGTAATAGGTTGAGGGCTTATGCTGAAAGAGATAAGCTCTCATCACTTTATGTGTGTTCTTCGAAGAGAAAGAAAGATATAGTCCCTTATTTTTTTCAACTAATTACTATAAAGGCTAATCTGATAGGAAATCCAAAACTACGTCAGTTTGGGTTAGTTTTAAAGAGAGGAAAATTTGATCAATTAAAATCCTCCTTTTTTCTTTTTTCTTTTTTTAATTCACCCAAAATCAATTCAACACATAATTACACTATATACATTAATTAGGACACTTAAATACAATCTCAGGATCATAATAATAATAATTAAAAACTTAGTTAATACACATCATATATTTATTGCAACTAAAGTAAAGTTCACTAAGTATAACTCTTTTAGATTTTTAAAACATAATTCAACATGGCATTGGATATATTAATCAAAGTAAAAGTGTAATTACTACTATAAAGTAAACCATCTAGTTAATTAATAGTTATAATAAATAACATTTCAAACATTTAAAATAACTAGAAATACTTGATAATTGAAACAGTAATTTAAATATGTCTTGATTACATCTAAAATTCATCTCAATAAAGTACAATAAATATGCTTTCACAATTTTAAAAAAATATCCAATTAATAAAAATTTCAATAACACTTAAATCATATGTTACAAAATTATGGATTATCAAGTAAAATCATTTATAAAAGAGTTCTTTGTAATAATTATTTATTAAGGGCTTAGGTATTACACAATGTTGATAATATCCTCTATCTTTCTCCTCATTTTCTTTTTATTGACAAAGACTCTTATGGTATCTATAAGGAATGTTAATAAGAAAAAATGGCACTCTTAATTTATAAATTAGAGCATTTCTATTTAAATAGGTCTATAATAAATCATTAAGTTGTATTATAGAAATTTCTACCATTTCAAGATCTTATCTACTCAAGGGTATCTGTATTGCATGTGAAATTTTTTAAAAAGGTATAATTAAAAAAAAGGAGAATGATGGACCAAAACTAACTATCCAACTAAATTAACATTTACATCATTATTAAAAGAATACAATTATATATTACCAATAAAAAGAAAATACAAATATAATTTTTTAAAAAATAATTTTATATAAAGTTTGACCTCATAAAAGGTTGAGGTTTTCATTATCCAATTAAATAAATTTTTTTATTTGTGTAATTTTGCTAATTTACATTCATACAATATTGTCACTATTTCTTTCTTTACTTTGTTTTAAATTATTCTATATTTCTTCTCTAGCCATTTAATTTCTAATTACCATTTTTTATTTTCACTTTCTAGCCAAGTCAAAATGTTTTTATTTCTCTTTCCATTTTAATTTTCAAATTAATGCCAAATTAAAAGAAAATTAATTTTGGGGTATAACATTGAAATATCATACATATAAGAATTTTTTAACTTTTGATTTTCTTCTACTCTATCTATTTTAAAAAAGAAAACTTTAATATATAATTGTTTCAGTAAAATTTCCTTATTTAATCCACACTTGTCATGAAATTTTGTGAAAAGGAGTAATGAAGTTAGTAAATATTTGCTTTTTTTAAAAAAAAATTATATGTTGTCCAAGTGAATTTGTTCAAGAGTATATTATTTGTGATTATTAATAATTTTCCATTGGTACTCTTAATATATGTCATTTTTTCTAATTAAAGTAGAAAAATAATAAAACACCTTATTTTGAATTAAAAAAAACTTAAAGCTTGGAAAGATACAATATAAATAAAATGGAAAGAGAAATAAATTAAAATAGTTAAAAATAAAATAGAGAAAGAATAGAAAAGGAGTAGTCAAAGATAAAGTAGAGATTGAAATATTAACAATATTTTAGATTCAATAAATTTTTGCCATGTATAATTATATGTTAGTCAAAATTACGCAAATATCAAAAGAGTTATTTAATAAGATGGTGAAAAAATAAAGCTCTTAAGAGGTCAAATTTTCTATGAAATTTGTCTAATTAAAAAGAAGTCAAAATTAAAATACTTTAGGGGATTTTGCTAGTATCACCCTCTAAAAGTAGACATGTGACTAACTTAGGGTCCACGATCCATTGTCTTTACAAAATTGATTCAAAATAATCTTTGATATTTAATGAAAAATTTAAATAAAATAAAATGAATGCAACGACTGGTGATCTAACATGACACATGACATGTCACCATTAACTCTTACTGTCCACATACTAAAGCCTACCTCTTTGAAATCAAGAGGTAAATATATGTCTTGGTAAAGTAGGAGTGAGGAGTTCTAAAGAGGATAAAAAAATCACTATTTAGATTGTTACATGGGTTTCAATAATACTTGACTATTCTAACCTACCACCAGCCAAATAAGCCTTAAATGTTGGAAAATAGGTTACACAGAACCATAATCGATGCGATTCTTCAAAAGCATAGTAAAAACAAAATATAACTTTCAAATATAACATAATTATCCTATATTTATTATATTTTTTTTGTTTCATATTAACATATATTTGTTTCCAATCTAATCTACCTTAACCCATCACAACCTCAAGATATTATGTCTACTAAGAAATTATTGTTTAAAAACATCAATCATAAAATTAAACAAAATAAAAATACAATTAGGAGACCTCATTTTTCTTGGAATCTATATCCAAAGGAACCTCATTCCTTTTCCTTCTTTCTTCCTAATGTTCCTATTTCTAAAACCATTTCTAAAAGAATCAAAGTAAAATACGTAACAAAACTTATTTAGGAAACATACATTTCTCAAATGCGATCATAAAATCATCAAAAATCATACCTACATCATAAAATAGTTTCAATTAAACAGAACTCATAAAATAATGTCTACCATATTCTATCTCACACACACAAAAGTGGGATATATCTTTGAAGCCTTATCAATATATGGTCATATGGCCTTAACTGTAGTAGAACATCTAATAATTAGATACTATTTGTGTTGTATGAACCTTTTTATGAAAAAACAATTATGCTGTCTTTTATTTTAGAGAGCCATAAGCATATCTAACTACCACCTAATTGCAATTCAATTGATAAGCATTAGTAAAGGTAATTAAGACAATAAAGTAAAGATAGTGAGGTTGATGGTAGCTAGGGATCGGATGGTTTCCACGCAAGTCACAAATGCTAGAAGTTAGATTGTGATAGTAATTTCCCTTCTCAAAGATAAGGACATGTAATTTGTTCCTCCTTCACTTCATCAACCATTTTCCCCATGAGGTTTAGGGGTTGGCCTCAACATGTGAATGTCAAAAGCTATAGTGATGTGTCATGTGTTAAGTGATGTCTCATGTATGCTTAGTTTACATTGTATTTCATTATGAAACATTTTGTAAAGCTTGTAAAGACAATGAATGTTGGATTTATGAATGATTTTTTGTATAATAATATGATTGCCTTCAAGAAATGAATGCTTCAGTTTATGTTGAAATTATCTTTTAAGCATTACACACATAGCATGAAAATAGTTCTTTGAATACTGGATAGTGCATTTCAAGTTCATCACATTCCAATTTTTGGGGGCCTGACAAATTTACAACCCTAAGGTTCAATTAATAAACTAATGACTAATCTTTAAAGACAACAAAATAACTAAGTATTCTTACTTGTGATAACTTAGAGGAAGGAACTAAACATTAATCCTCATTAATTTTTTCCACCAACACTATCCAATTCTACAAATACCACAAGTTTACCATTACTACTCCGTAAATAGTTCTTTACCAAGAGAAAAGGAGGAGACTAAGATTAAGTCTTACCTTAAAGCTAGGTAACAAATAGATGGTTTGAATAGATTTGTTGGAATATCGAGTCATTGATATATGTGTTAACAATGACTTATTTATCTATTTATAACCTAATTTACATTTTATATGGATTATGGGTTAACCCATAATCCATATATGGTGAAATCCAATCTACCTATTCATCCATTTAGCTATTATTATTTTTATAGTATTTTATGCTATCATTTTTAAAGCCATTGTTTTTCTTGCCCTTATAAGCTCTATCCTTGTTATTTGTTGCCATCATTAGAATACAATTTTTTACTATTAAAATTTTAAAATATATTTTAACTCTTATTTTAAAATTTTAATTTATTTTTCACTTAATGGCACAAGTAGTCAACTTGTATATGCACTACAAGATTAGAAGAATTAAAAAACTCAAGAATAAAATTTTTCTAGCTGTTATAGCTTTCCAATTTTTTCTCAAATTTTTCTCATGTTGCACATGCATGTATAAGAATGAAAACATTATAAATATAATCCAAAATTGTCATGTGATAAGTTTATAATATTATATATTTTTATGCATTTGTTTTAATTAATTTAATGACATATTTTTATCTTTTTATTTATTATTGTAGTTAATTATTTAAATTATTTTTGTAGGAAATAAAAGGCTAAAAGTCCATAAAAAGAAGGGTAAAATACATCAGACTTTCCTAAACTTAAAGTCATGTGCAAAAAACCCCTATCATTTGAAAACAAGTAATTCACCCCCTTAAATTTTATGTATGGTGCAAATAACACCCTTCATAACAAAAAAAAAAAAATTGAGACACACTCCTTCAAATTAAGGGAAAAAAAAAGTAATCATCCTTTTTTTGTTTTTCTCCATAAGGTCGTATGGCCATAGCTAACACTCAAATTCCTTTGGTTCACATTATCCTTGTCCTTTCTCTGCAGAAAGTTGCTCGATCATGGCTGCACCTATGTGTATGTATTCTGCTTCCCGATGTATGTCTTGTGAAACTCTAAATACAAACCCAAACTCTAAAAACAAGTACTGTGGAGGAATAAAAAATAGTGCTAATGGTTAGAACGTACACAAAACACAATCCCAAGCTCATTTTTGTGTGGGTTTGAAGGTTTTTTTTTATCTTTGATTTGATTGAGTCTCAAATTTTTTGTTGAATTAAATTAAATTTCAATTTTGCAACCTCCTTGTTTTGTCAAAAAGCAATGGTTTTGCAGGTAGTAGATGAATAGGTATTTTCAATCAAATCTAAATGGACTATTGTAATTAAAAGACAATGAATTTTTATTTGCATTTGCATATGCATTTGGATTTTCTACCTAAGATTAATGTTTTGAGGGGAGCATGAAAAACATGAATTATTATTGCAAGAGATTCAACTTGAATTGACAATTTAAGTGGGAAGAAAATGACCTTTTTTTTATACTAGATGAAGTGTGTCCTAATTTAATGAAGTTTAAATTGTGTGTGGATGAAAGGAGTTATTTGCACCATACATAAAGTTTAATGAATGACAGTTGTCGAAATTGGCAAAAATAGTGTTAAACTCCCAAAGTTAGCAACTAGGGTAAGTTAAGTCATATCCATAGAAATTGATGGATATCTTTAATGTATTCTTAACTAAAAAATAAGGATAAGATAGCTAAGTATCAATGAGAATTTAAAACAAACGCTTTAAATGCATGAAAAATAGAATCAAAATTAAGGAAAGATTTAATAGAGAAAGACTCAACTCAAGAGACTCTTGCTGCTAATTCAATAGTTGATCCTTGACACTCTTGTTTTATTTCTAATTTGACCACTTAGCCAAGGTATTAATTAATCCCAGCACTTAATTAATCCTTGTCAATTTCACCCTAAGATAGTCACCTAAGCCCAACACTCAATTAATATTTATTTTTAAGTCAAGTGAAACCTAGCACTTCACCCAACTTATCAATAGCTTTAAGCACTGAAATCACTATGTCTAATTAATTAAATTACTCTAGCAATAATCTAGTTAATTACCCTTGATTCCTTAGAAAAATTGAATTACCCTAGCAGCTTATCAATATCCTATTGTTACTTTACAGCCAAACAACCATAAGCAATTGGATTTGTCTATGGAAATTCAGTTAGCATAAAACCATTATGAACAATTGATCAATTAGCCATTTTAATCAACCATTCATAATGACTACAAGTAGTAAGACCAAAGAATCAAATTGGAAATAATTGAACAATCAAAACAAGTCTCACAATCATACAAGAATAGGAGTAAAATTTCCCTTAGATTAAAGTAGAATTTAGCTACACATCAAGAGTAAAATAAAATACAAAGAAAAAAGGAAAGAACAAACTTAGTGACATAAATGGAGACTTGCCCTAACAGAGCTCCTCTCCTCCAAAATTCAGAGACAATACAAAAGTGATGTAAAATATCCTACACTAAAGGCTTAGCTAGTTATCTATAAGTTTAGTGCACTATCTTTGAGTTGGGCTACAGTTTAGGGATAGAAGCAAGCCTTTTTGGATGTGATGATCTTTAGATGAAATTTAGTTCTATGACTTCGCTTCCTATTGGCCTTAAACGTGTATTAAAATTCGGTCTTTAACTTAAGTTATGGGCTAAACATCAAGACAGACTTTCTAAGCAATCTAACCCTATAATAGATTTGATCACTTAAGTTCACAGTCACTTAATTAAGTCAAAATGGTATAGTTGGCTCTCAAGTTCTTTATGAAAGATGTAGAATTGGATCTTAGATAAAAAATAAGCTTAAGTTTTCAACAAAGTGACTTTTGGGGCTCCACTTATGATCAAAACACTAGGTCAAGCTCTGGATCACAACACTACACTCTACTTTGATTTCTAGGCTCTTTTTCACTTCCAAAACATCTGAACTAAGCTTTGGACTCATCATGACATTTATAGATCTTCCTATAAGCTTTCCAAAGACATAGGAATCATATAAAATTGAGGTCTAAAGCTCCATATATGCCTATAATCCTAAAACAGTCCAATATAGTGTAAATTTAACTAATAAATTTAATTTAGCAAAAAAACTTAGAAAACCAAAAAACCAATCTAAAGTGTCCAATTAAACACATAAACATAACAAAAGACTAAATGTAAAAGGATTTACATTATGTATAAATGTTGTTCATCAATGAATTACACATTTTCAAATGTTAGGAGTTTTTCGCATGTGGTTCTAAGTTTAGGGAGTTTGTTGCATTTTACCCTAAAAATAAAGAAAGCACGATATATCTAAGAGTTTTAAAGAATTAAGGAGTAAAGATGGAATTTAAAGTTAAAGAAATGAGTTAAATAAATAAATCAACATATGCTTAAAAAAATAAAAAAGAAGTAAAATGCAACTAGCATTTTAAAAGGAATCAATCATTTCTTAGAGAAAATGGCCAATCAACCTTAACTTTAAATAACGCCATAAGGCCTTTGTTTAGTAATAAAGGACATTATTCCCTTGAGCTTTAAAAAGAAAGGGTTTCCTCCCTTTTGAATATAAAAAAAGGCAACAAAAAAGCCACCAAAGAGAAAGAGAACAACCACATGAAGCAAAGGCATAAGCATTGCAAGGCATCTTTGGCACTTTAGCATTTGGAGTTTTCTTAACACTTTTTTTATGTCTATTTTATTCTTTTTCTATAATGATGCTTTTTAATTTTATAATTATGAACTAAATAATTTTTTTAAAGACTGTAATGGATCATATTTCTTCATGGATTAATTTTTGAAGCTTTCTGTTGTTATTCACCATTGATTATTGTTTGCCTTTTCTAAGCTTAATGTCTTTGAGTTGTTTGGCTTACTTTTTAAGATTTACAAGTTGATTTGAAAAATCATTAGAAAAGAAAGTTTAAGCCATAAACTCTTGATTAGGTGATGCTTGTTTAATATAGAATAGGAATATATCTATATTGTAGCTACAATCTTAATAATACTTGTACTTAATGAGTTCTTTTAAATTTTCAATTCACATAGAAATATAGTATTTTGATTTAAAAGAATACAATTTTTATCTATTAGAAGAGGGTGATTAGTACATTAGAATATTAAGTAACAATAGGATTTGGTGATGATTAATAGAAAGTAATAGTTTTAATTTCTTCAGAATAGGTGAAGGTACAAATCCTAGGATTATTTATTGATTTTTATAAATTACAATTTTTGTTTTGTTTATTTTTTATTTGACTTTATATTTATTAAATTTTCTATTTTTAATTATTTTCAAATAAAACAAGACAAATTTAGTATTTAATAAGATTAGATCAATTTCCTATACGATTCAGGTAACTTCATCCCAAATTTTCTGTATTCGGAATCAAACACAATGGATTAGATAATGAATTCAAGTAATTTGATCCCAAATTTTATTTTTCCATTTATATCATGATAACATGATTTGACCTAGAATAATTTTCTATAAAATTTTTAATAATATCATGAAAACTATGCAATATCACAAGAATAGTATGGATTGGATTGTTGTCACTCTCCAGCTGAGAATGACAAATGAAACTAAATACTTCTTATCTTATAGTTTCTATAGATTGAATCCAACAAAGATAAAGGTACAAAAAGTATAATGAAGTGAAGCAGTTAAGTGATAGGAGATATAGAGCAATTTGGCAAGATTACACATTATGCACCTTCATTGAATATGACATTGGCACCAATGTTAGAGAAACAAAGAGCTACTACAACAAGGTGATGAAGCTAAAAGGCCAAAACGGGGTGAATTGGCTTTTTAAAACCTTTCTATAATAATATTGAAAATTAATTTCTTTAAATGAAATTTTCTCTTCAAGAAATATTTAAGTATGATGGGCTAAATAAAGGAAAGACAATTAGTGTTAGTCAAACAAATATAAGCAAAAATTAATTAATTATCGAAATGTAAAAGTGTACGGTCTTAAACAGAATGACAAAACCATTTTTATAGAAATTTGGTTGTTGAAAAGAAAATTCATCTTCGGTCTGCCTTCTTTTCAAGTTCCCTTAGATCACTTGAGGTATTCTACTAGTTGTATATAAGTTACAATGTCTTTATCTCACAACCTCCCCTTTTATAGTAATAACATTTATTCTTCTCTCGAGAACATTTCCCAAGCCTTTATTAGGCTTAACTTAAGCTATCAAGATCTTATAAAAAAAGACTCTTTTCTCTTAATCTCTAGCTCAAACTTTACAAAGAAATATTTTCTCAAGATCTTTCAAGGAGATATACAAATCAAGACCCAAATACTTAAGAGTGTGGATTTGCAAGTGTAAGCACTAAGAATGTAAGAATAGCTTTAGAAGTTTGAAGAAAACTTAGAGATAGTTGTGGAGAAAACTCTAGGTGAATGTTCTTCATCTTGTGCAAACCTAGTTCGAAAAGAAGGAGCACTTAGTAGTCCAATGTAAAAGGCTCATCTGATTCTTCTATCTAAAGGCAAAGAACAAATCATGAGAAAACATAAATTTTTTGAATAGCCATCCACACCTAGCATATTGGATGAGAGATATAAAAAGTATAAGAATGACTACAATGCCCTAATATGGAACTAGGGCAAACCCACCCCAATTTAAGGCTCATTGTTGTTGTGATGCATGTGCTTTCTAACTAGTTCCTCATTAATACCAAAATAACCTGACTAGTTTGTAGCATAATCCTAAAGATTTATATTTTTATTGTACTTTCTATCGCTTATTAGAAGCTAAAAAGATCCAACATTTCTCAAAATTAAGGTATAACAATGGAGGCTATGAACACTATGATAGCTAAACTCAATCAAAAGAGAGAACTTTCTGAGAACTTTATTAGGGAACTAAGCCACTAAGGAATAGATGTTTGTGTTAAGCGACACCTTTGAAATAGTGAACCACATTCTTGATCTATAAGAGAAATAAGCCATTAAATAACGATGTTCAAAGTATAATTTGAAGGAAACAATACATTCTTTTCAGGAACATGCTTCAAGTGAATAATAAAATCAATCATACCCTTTGTTTCATTTTGTTCAATCAATCGTGCATTTTAGGAACCCATTTGTAATAAGCATAGGAATAAATCGTGGTACCTTCTTTTATCTTTTAGTTCAATTCTAACAATGAAGAATGCCACAATTTTATCCTCATCACATTCCAAATTGTTAATTCCAATTAGGGAAGGATTTATATATTTAATTAATAACATGATACAAGATATAATTCCATAATTACAAACAAGCTAATTGTTGCATTGGTTACTTGACAAATTTTGCTTTGGTTGTTTCTAATTCATTGTCTTCGTCCAAATGACAAGAGAGCCTATTTGGGTATGTTATCATTTATGATTAATCTAGGCACAAATATGTTTGGGTGTGTTGTCTTTTTTATTTAGATTTTTTTTCTTGCTAGGTTTGTCATATGCACCTTTGAAATAATAAAAAAAAAGGATAACAATAACATGCTTAATAAATCATTTTCATTACATAATTGTACAGTAAGCATACACTAAATTATATATAGGCAAAATGAAGTTAACATGAAAAATATTTCTAATTAACTATTAAAATTTTAGCTTCATTCAATGCAACTTTTTAATTGTCAATAAATGATATTCCTTAATTATCAAAATTTTTATTTCATTAAATGTAAATTTTAATTATCAATTTTACAGAAATTAATTATCAATGAAAGATATTTTTTAATTATAAAAATTTTAATTTCATTGAATGCTCTTTTTTACTTATCAAATTTATAGAAATTAATCATCAATGAAAGGCATAATTGATTATTCTAATTATGTTTTTTAAGTAAATCTAATTACACTTCTATAATTTAGCATTTCTTTTATACCAACTAAAAATGTAAAATTTATCCCAAATGCATTCCATTAGTCAGTTAATTGTAACACATCTCAACAGTAGATTTTTGAGAACTTTTTTTTTCTATCATCTAAATGGGTAAGCATGTGCCATTTGTTGGGGTTATTATGCCCCAATTCCATATTGGAGCATGTTAATCTAAGTCAAAAAGTATTATACGAAGGACTTAAAGAGTATAAACCTTGAAGGGTATAGACCATCAATTTATAGCAAAAAATGGTTGTACCTAATTGAGTTGAAAAAGCCAACCAAGGAAAGTAGGATTGATCATTTTTCTTTAGTTTATAAGGTTAAACTATTATCAAAATATTAACCAATTAAAGAAAAAAGATATTTAACCACATGAGAAAAAGGATTTTTAAACTGGACTTCTGACACAGAAAATGGACTGGACTTCTAACAAAGAAAATGGGCCCAGACAAAAAGTTAAGAATCCATTTGACTATATATTGGATTTAACACTTTTGGACTTTTATCAAAACCATTTATAGGAATTCAAAGATTGTTTTATTATAAGCCTATTTGGTTCCTGACGAGACTCATTTAATAAGTTAGAATGGATCATTTTTTGTGATGATGTGCATATGATTGTGTATTAGAAATTTCATATATAGACTTTTTTTATTTAAATTAATATAACAATATTTTATTTAAAAATATTGATTATGATTTATAAACAAAACAATTAACATATATGGATAATTGATAATCATGAGCAAATTTTTACTAACTCTTTTGTTAATAAATTTGCATGCTAGTCATTTTCTTTTTTACCCTTTAAATATTATGAATGAATTTAGATAAACCAAAAATTAAATGGATTAGAATCCATTTATAGATATTTATCTATTTTGTCACCCCTACTTTGTACTTAAAACACTTAAAATTTGATTTAGTGAATAACTGACAAGAACTTGGGTGAAAATCCATAAGAGATTAAGGTTTCATTTGTTTTGTCAAAGACATTTTTTATAGAAAAATCTTATTTACTTATATTAAATAAAGGATTTTTATGTCACTTATATATCTTGTAATTAAAAAAATAATGCATGATGTTATAGTTTTAGAGGAAAACAACTTCCTTCTTAAAATAGAGAATGTTTTCCACTGCATTCCCACATTTAACATTAAACAAATAGAATTTTTTTTTGTTTTTTTAATATTTTATAAAAATAAATATAAGGAAATAATATTATTTTTATGAGAGACATTTTCTATCAAAATAAACAGAACCTGAATAGAAAATAGAAGAAAATTTCAGTGGATGCAAGAGAAACAACCCTTATTCTGATTTCACTACCTCTAATTTGGTTTGTTGGATGGATTAGAGATATGCATTCTTACCCAGAAAGATTCTAAAAATATTACGACAAGCTCTACTTTGCTCTTTTCCATTTTAATTTGGCTTCTCCATTAAAGTTTATTTTCCTAATATATATACCTAAACTCAACATTTCCAAAACCTCAAAAGTTTCAAGCAAGGAAAGTAGGATAAACAATTCTTTGAGTCATGAATTAATGCAGAGAAAAATTTTGACATTTAAAAAAACAAAAAAAAAGTAAAATGCTTCTCTTAAAATACTGTGTAATATAGAGTTCTTGTACCAGCATGTTTTAAATTCAAATATGTACTTTCAGATTTATTAATGTCATGGCAATATGTGTAAGTGATTCATTCAATCCATTAGTTTTAGTTATTTGATTTTTAAGCAATCTTGTATTAATTTAGATTAGATTAATGGAATGCAAAATTTTGTAATAAAATTTTAATTAAAAATATTTATCAAAATAAGAACTTTTGCATGTGCAAGGATTTGAATAGAATTTGACTCATCGAAATTTGTTGATGGTGCAATTCGATTCTAGGCCGAACTCCAGCCAACCAGAAGTTCTTTTAAGACTTAAATCATTTTTTAGTTGCATGAGAGCTGAAGGAGGAAAGGATGGAGGAGCAAGAATGGGGATTTTTTAACGTGGTTTGGCGAAAATCAGACGGCACCAATCCCTACGTCCATGATTTATTTTATTACTTTTGGATAAATCTCAACAGAGTTTCAGTACTTCAACTGAATTCCCCTTCCAATGAGCTCCTTCCTCTCATTTATAGAGGAGAGGAGGATACAAGTGTAATTTTACATGTTACAATATGTTACATCAGACATTAAATATATAAGTCTCCTTAGATTACTGCAAAATGGCGTCTACAAGTTACTTTCTGTGAGTAGGGCCCGATGGGCTGCTTTTTACAGATGAGCATCAGAAGTTGTCTGAGGGTGTGTGCTTCTGGTCTTGGGTGTGGCAAGCTACTAGCTGGGTGAGATGCTATGCGTAGGGAGCTTTGTTCGAGGTCACTGCTCTCCTGGGTCATGGGAGGTCATGCATGCACTTGGCGATATGAGCTCGTTTTGGGTGAACTGTTGGCTATGTGAGTTAGACTCTATCGTGTTCAAGCCTTGTTCTGTCCTGGGGCTCACGCTTTGCATCCTGACAGTTTGACCTCTAAGCTTAGCGACCCGAGCTCTTCGCCTCGTGGCCTAGCTTTTCATGCTCATACCACAGTGACCGACTGTCTTGACTTAGCGATTTCAAGCTGGTACAAGCTGGGTTTTCATGGATTGGACTTGCTTACTAAACCTTTTCTAGCTCATTTCATAGTACCAAAATTCACCCATAGCATTAGCCTCCCAGCTCACAGTTTGCTCTGCGGACTGGGAGCTAGAAACTTTGCTGGCAGGAGCTTGCATGTGCTTTTTACAGCGTTACAATCTCAGGTATCTATTTCACTATTTCTTCTGCATACTAAATCTGATGGTTTTGAATCACGTAAGTCATGTCTAGGCGAGCTCGAGGTAGGACGCTTATAGTTCGTCTTATTCGAACTCAGCTGGTATCCTCGTTGCCTAGGCTGGTTTGCATGTATGACTCTGCCAACAATTTTGTTGCTCAGTGAAATATCAATCTTGTTGTGTAGTTCAGTGGCAGGCTTGTTGCTCAATGAGACAGCAAGCTTGTTGCTATTCACTTGTCTGGGATAACTTAAGCGTCGCTCTGTGGGATGGCTTATCTCGGGTCGCTCAATGGGAGAGCAAGCTTGTTGCTCAGTCTCAAGATAACTCTGTTGCACAGCAGAAAGGCAAGCTCGTTGCATGATTTCACAACAATTTTGTTGCATAATGGAATAGGAATCCTTACTGAGCAGGTCACGTTCACTTTACGTCTTTGTGACTCAGCCAGCTCGGCTAACAGGGTCTCAAACTTAGTAAATTGTCCTTATTACTGAGGCTTGTCCCTGGTTAGGATTTCGTTAAGGGTGCTGGGATTGCTATTGTCTTGCAGGGCATAGCGCACCATATAGTCTCTTAGGCAACCTTCTCTGATGAGGTCCTCTATGGCATCTTTGAGTGCCCAACATTTTGAGGTGGTATGGCCAGCCTCATTGTGGTAAGCGTAAGACCTATTCGGGTCCCTATTTTTGCCGAAGCCTTTTAAGGGTTGTGGTCTTCCAAAATCTTCCTTGTCTCGCTCTATCATGTAAATCCTATCTTGAGTATCAGACAGGATGCTATAACTTTCATGGTGATCTTTGTGCGAAGGTCGCTTATGCTTGGCTCTCTTGGTGAACTAGTTGTTAGAGTGGTCACTCCTATTCTTGTTGCTTCTCTTATCCTGAGCAGAGCCGTTTGCTTCTTCCTTCTGCTCAGACTTTTTTGCACCAAAGGTTTCTTCCCACCTGATCTGTTTAGTAGCACATTCATAGAATTCAACAAGATCTCTTACCAGGGAATTATACAAACTTTTATATAGCTTTCCGTCTTTGCGGAGCCTCACTAATATTGCTGTCAGGATGTTCTCCTCCGAAGGATTCTCTATAGAATTGGCCTCGTGCCTAAATCTAGTCATGTAATCCTTTAGCAATTCGTTTCTATGCTAGAAGATCATGGTGAGGTGGCAAGGAAGCGCGAGTTACCTCTTTAGTGTTCGGTACTAATCAACGAATTTCTTCTGACACTCTTCCCAGCTACCTCTGCTATGAGCTAGAAGACTTTTGAACCACATCAGAGGTAAGCCCCCTAATGTTGTTGGGAAGACACAGCATTTAGCCAAAGGGTCAGATGTTTGAAGTCCATCTAGATGTTGAATACATCTAGGTGGTCGCAAGGATCGTTATCCCCATCATACAGTGGAATTGTAGGGACCTTGAACTTGTGAGGGAAGGGCAGCACTTCGATCTTTTTGGAGAAAGGTGAGCTCTCCTTACAACAAGCTTGATCATTTTGAGCTCAAGGGCATTCCTCAAGTTGCTTTATCCTTTGAAGGAGTTCCTCCACTGTTGGGCCTTGTGCCTCTAACTGCTGGGCACGAGATCACTGCCCGTTTTTCCCTGCTCGAGGGAGTAGTAGGTTGAGGAGTGGCCTCAATCATTTTTGCACGAACTTTTAGCTCGATGCGAACTTTTACATCGCTGATTGTCACGATCGTCATGAGATTGGAGAGCTCTTGATTTTGTCCGCTGATTGGAGGAGTGAGCCAAATCAGAATGTCGATGCATCTACTTAGATGATTTTTCCTCTTGAACCTCTTCACGCAGCTGCTGAAGGTGTGCAATAATCTCTTGGGACTGCATTTGGACTAAAGTTTTCATTGTCTCAACTAACTCTTTCACCGTGTGCTCAAACATTTGCTAGAGTTGGAGAGTTGTTTGTGTTCTGTCAATTCCAGGGGCAGCAGCATGCTGGTGGTGAGGCTCGGGGGGCAAACCAGATGCGTTCCTTGTAGCAGAAGTGTCTGCTGGCTGAAAAGCAGAAGTGCTTAAGTTTCTTGTGGTTCTTCCTCCAACCATTGTAACTAAACAAAAGATAAACCAGAACACAGATGAGTCCCCACACACGGCGCCAAAGATGTTCATGGTAGAATTCGATTCTGGTCCAAACTTCAGCCAATCGAAAGTTCTTTTGAGACTTAAACCATTTTCTGATTGCGCGAGAGCTGAAAGAGGAAAGGATGGGCAAGGAAGAATGGGGGTTTTTAATGTGGTTCGGTGAAAATCAGGCAACACTGATCCCTACGTCCATGATTTGTTTTATTACTTTTGGATAAATCTCAACAGAATTTCGATACTTCAGCTAAGTCCTCCTTACAATGAGCTCTTTCCTCTTATTTATAGAGGAGAAGATGATACAAGTATAATTTTACATGTTACAATATGTTATATCAGACATTAAATGTACAAAACTCTCTAGACTACTGCAAAATGACTTCTACAGGTTACTTTCTGTGGGTAGGACTCGGTGGGTTGCTTCTTATAAACGGGCGTCAGAAGTTGTCTGAGGGTGTGTGCTTTTGGTCTTGTGTATGGCAAGCTGCTAGCTGGGCGAGGTGCTATGCGTAGGGAGCTTTGTTCGGGGTCACTACTGTCCTGGATCATGGGAGGTTGTGCGTGCGCTTGGCGATGTAAGCTCACTCTAGGAGAACTGTTAGCTACGCGAGTTGGACTCTGGCGTGTTCAGGCCTTGTTCTATCCCGGGGCTTGCACTTTGCATCCCAACAGTTTGACCTCTAGGCTCAGCGACCCGAGCGCTTCGCCTCGCGGCCTAGCTTTTCGAGCTCATACCATAGCGACCTGACTGTCTTGACATAGCGATTTCAAGCTGGTGCAAGCTGGGTCTTCATGAATTGGACTTGCTTATTGGGCCTTTTCTAGCCCGTTCTACAGTACCAAAATTCACTCATAATAGAATTCAAATCCTTTGTATATTAAATTTAATGAATTTTCAAAATTTTCTATCCAAACACACCCTAACTCCAATGCTCATAAAATATCCTTAACTAGTGATAAAAGTATGGAAAAAAAACTACTTTGTGTATTTCTATTTTATTTCTTTGTTTTTTCCTCAAGTGAATGGGTTGTATATGTTAGGTTATAACTTATTCTTAAAAGTTAAAAAATTTAATTAAAATTTCACCTTTAATATACAAATTAATTTGATTCTCTTAAATATAATATTTAATTTTGATATTTTTATATATAAATTAGACTGGATCATACCAATATTAATAATTTGTAAAATCAAATATTGAAATTCCTACCTAGTATAAAAAGCTCCCATATGACTTCTCGTTGATAAATTTTTATAAAGAAATTGGTAGTTTAGTTTATGTGACAGTGACAATTAGACTAAAAATGTTTTGTAGCTTTAAGTGAGTCACATGTTTTGTATATTTTTTGAAATGATAATGTGGGTCATATTAATTTCGCTTCCACTCATTATCGATTTGGAGTCTCATTGAGACTCTACATTGAAGCAACAATT
>JANHAO010006909.1:0-20808 GCA_026873985.1 Saraca asoca
TTAACGGTAACTACTGGTCATCATCAAGATGTACTAATTTATGACTAAAACTACACCAGCTCAGGCCACAACACCTAAGCTTATAAGCCATAACATTTTTAAAGCCATCTTTAAAACCATCCATTCTTAATAAACTCAACTATTTTTTAAAAATCAACTGAGAGCCCAAATCAGCTGTGAGATTAGACGCAAGACAAGCATTCTGACGAACAAATCAAGCAATTTCGTTTATATTAATCTGTATTTATGTCATTCCGTTCAAGTTATAGTGACGATCAAATGTCGTCACTAAAAGTCGACCTATAGTGACGACTAAAAGGTCGTCACTGAAGGTGCCCTTTAGTGATGACTTTTTAGGTCGTCACTGAAAGTCACCCTTTAGTGATGACCAAATGTCGTCACTAAAAGCCGACCTATTGTGACGACCTAAAAATTCGTCACTGAAGGTTCCCTTTAGTGACGACTTTTTAGGTCGTCACTGAAAGTCACCCTTTAGTGATGACATTTAAGCCAACCTATAGTGACGACCTAAAAAGTCGTCACTGAAGGTGTCCTTTAGTGACGACTTTTACGGTCATCACTGAAACTCGAGCTTTTGTGATGACTAAATGTCGTCACTGAAAGCCGACTTATAGTGACGACCAAAAAGTCATCACTGAAGGCTCCCTTTAGTGACGACTTTTTCGGTCGTCACTGAAAGTCGTTGCTGAATGTATACCTATTGTGACGACTAAAAAAGGTCATCACTGAAAGGTGACCTATTGTAACGACTTTCTGTGTCGTCACTGAAACCTATCCCTTTTAGTGACGACCTAAAAAGTCGTCACTGTAGGCCGACTTTCAGTGACGACTTTTTAGTCGTCGCTAAAAAGTCGTCACTAAAAGTCAAATTTCTTGTAGTGCACTATCATGTAATTTTTAAAGTTTTTAATGATTTATTGCTTATATGTCTTAGAGATTTAGGAAGTAGTTTATTCTAATTATATGACCTTTTGTAAGCTTAGGCAAATACGTGGCAGACAAAGGCTGCCAAGATAAAGAAGGATATTCAACACCATACCTAAAGATCTCATTAGTCAGAGTTCTGTGGTGCAGATCTAAGGGGATCTCGAAAAATATTCTATCAAGCCCATTCATCCTTAAGAAGTTGTATTGAGAGAGCTTTTGGTGTTCTTAAGGCTTAATGGAGGATATTACAGAAAATGCTTAAATATTCATTAATGGATCAATGTAGAATCATTTGCTTTTGCATTGAATAATTACATCAATAGAAACACAATTGATGACCTAGCTTTTAGAACTATAGATCAAGATCCTAATTTTATACTTCTTGATGTTAATGTTGTGGCTAATTCTAGACAAGATGGTGTTGAAGAACTAAGAACTGGAGAGATGGCAACTTTCGAGACAAAATGGCTTCTAGTTTGATGGTAGCTAGATGACATTATTAGGGCATTAGGAGCCTTTGTTCTAAATGGTGTTAACAACTTTTATTGCAGATGGAATGTGTTGTTAAAACTTTATCTAGAATGATATTTTTAGTGCTCTTATATATTTTATTATAAACTATTTCTTAATTGATTGATATGCATGAAGTATATTATTTGACCATTCCTACCCTTTGTCCCACCATTAACTTATAGGAAATAACAATATAAATAACGATGATAATAATAATCAGTAATAATAAGTTCAATTTTTTTAATATTACAAGTTATAAATTTTTTTTATGTGAAATTATCTATTTCTTAAAAGAAAATATAATTAATTATAATTATTTATTTTTAAAGAAAAATCTAATAAAATTATAACGATCTACTCCTTAAAAGAGAATTTAATCTATTAAATAATATATTAAAATATAAAATGTTATTAAAATAAACGAATCTTGAAATAAATCATAAAATATATACATATAAACAGATAATTTTACTAAATAATTTTAATATTATCAGTAGGTGAAATCAATTATTAATTAATTTTTAATGTAATTTGCTGGGCCTAAAACCCTACAATTAGCTTTCAGGTATTGGATATCATGTCAATTTCTAAGTCATGAAATATAGCTATGGAACAATTACATGAAGAAAACAACTAGAAATATAAGTAATATATGAATGTCTCGGGCCCGAGGCCATCTCATTTATCGAAATGCACCAGACCTGTTGCAACAAATCTAGGTAGTATATTTGCCAGGTGTCAATACATAAACTAATAAAGGAATTTTTTTTTAAAATAAAAATCTTGTAACATTGGTTCAGTTTGATTACGTTGAAAGGCTCCTAAACTTTTTTATGGAAACAATGGTGAATCAATAGATAATACGAATTTATGTTGTACTTTAAACATAATAGGCAAAATCTATTTGAAATTTTGACGAAATTACTCTTATTTGATGTAATTCATTCTATAATATATAATCGTTATCTAGTTTATAAGAATTATGGGTCAATCAACATTTATGTTGTTAGCCATTAGCTTACTAATGTGGCATAGTAAACCTTCAATGAAAAAAAAAAAATCAAAACACCCTATGCATCGCCCAGGCTATAGTTATGTATGTATTAGGGGTGGCAAAATGGGTGGATATCCATGAATCCATCTAGTCTATTCATCTTTGGATCAATCTACATCCATCCATAATATTTAGCAGGTCAAATAGATAGATGAGATGTTAATCCGTTTAATAAAAGGGTAATTAAAAATCCATCCATGGATGTCCATGTCTTATCTAACTTAATTCAAAATAAATATTTTTTGAGTAAAAAAAATATTATATTAAATTAAATAAAAAATAAAAATAAAATAAAAAATCCTAACATGGTTGCACACGTTAATAGACCTGACAATTGTGACTCATATTCATTTATTCATGCATATTTATCCTTGTTATAACTCATCTATATTAACTTTTGGATAATTGTGAGTTATGTTATTATTGACTAAGTTAAATAAGGATTATATTGGGTCAACATATAAATAATCATTTATTTATTTATATTTATATTTAACATTTTAATAGGATACAAAAGATGGTATGTTTAGCATCTTTTGTAGGATAAAAATAATTTTATATTTAGCATTTTGATCTTTATGAAAATACTTGCAGTTGAAAATTTTTCTAAAAATTAATTAATATTTATTTATATAACATATTTGACTTTAGTTTTTTCTATTTAAACATTAGTGGTTGGTTATTTGTTTTTAATAAATTATCAAGTTTTCTTTAAAGAAATGCCAATTTTTAGCCTAGGAAATCCTAACTACACATTTTCTTTAGTTTTGATAATTGAAAAATAATTTTAGTTAATATCATAAACTAACTATATACTTGAGTGTTTATCTGTTTTGCAGGATTCAAAGTTGATCAAAGCTTGCTGAAAAGATCAACGTTAGTTCTTAGTTTTTATTTGATTTCATAGGATCTTTTGTAATGAAATCTTATTCAAATTGCACAATTGTATTTTTGAAAGCAACTTACAATGATGTAAAATAAATCATTTAAAATGAGTTTTAAATCAAAAGTTTTCAAATAAATTTTTCACATATTCATTCATGAGTCAAACGTCTATAAAAACTATTTTTTATTGTGTAAATCAATTCATCATTGGAAAACTTATGAAACGAACTAGAATCGATTCACCAATTGATTCATGAAGAAAACTTTTCTTACCAAAGGCTTGGAATTTTTCTAAATTGATTCCTTAATCAATTCAGCACCTATTTTCAAAACACTATGATTCAATTCATCAATCGATTTAAACATAAATTTTTTCACAAGCTGAATCAATTCATAATTCGATTAGTTAGTTGCAAGTTTGTTACAACTGCTATGAATCGATTCAAAGATTGAAAATTAGTTATTTTTAAATGTTACTTATTTCAACTATAAATAGACCAAGCCTTATTTCAAACTTTACTTTTTACATAACTCATTACAACAAAAACAGAGAAACTTTGAGCTTATACTAGATATTCATTACCTCACTTGGTTTCAATGATTTAATCAACCCTTGAGCAATTTAAAGAAGACTTCTGCCTAGCTAATTGAGATTTACATCTCAATTTACTATATTGTATCTCTTTACTCTATCTTGATTTACTTTTTAGATTTATAGGGTTAGGAATCTAGATACAGAGGAAGAGGTTGATCTTCCCTTTGCTTCCTTCTAGAATTGTGAGGTTGATTACAATTGGTAGAAGGTGCATTGAATTCTTATATATCTTCATAATTGTGAGGTTGATCATAGTTAGGTGAAGATATAGAATTTTTGTGTCATAAGTCTTATAAGAGCCCAGGAAAATTCTTGTATGTAAAACTAGTTTATAGGAGCCTTGTTAAATTCCTATGTTAGTTAATAAAATCAATCATACGGTTGAGTATTGATCCAGTGGAATAGACTTGAATTGTGATTTCAATTCAAGTTAAACCACTTTAAAAATTTCTTTGTCTTGAATCTTTAATTATTGTTTTTACATTTTTGCATTATTTCTATAATCTATTTTCTGATATTCGATTTAATTGACAGATTAATTGATAAACTAATACTCTGATAAAATTCTTGTAAACAAGAAAGTCTTCTCCTGTGCATATTTGATCTAGTTGCAAATTACTTGCATATTGCATCAAATTGTTGATTATTTATTTACTAATTCTATTAGAGTTTAATACAAAACAAAAGAGTATAAAATTCCCCTAAAGGAATAAGGGCAAGATAATAAATCTTTCTAATTTTTTTTTGGGACCAACAGTTAGTATTAGAGCTTTGGCTCTTGATACTCTTTTAGTTTAGAGAAAATAATGGATTCTAGCTTTCTATTCTTGCTAGAATGCCCTCATATGCATAAACCCTCGGACTTAAAGGTGAACACTATACATACTAGAAACAAAAAATTAGAGATTTATAGAAGCTACAGACATAGACATGTGGGATTTAGGTGAAGAAGGTTATGAACCATCTATGACATTAATAAATGGAGTACCACAACCTAAACCTAAATCATTGTGGATAGAGGATGAGAGAAAAAGACATTTACTTACATATAAAGGAAAATGGATTATCTCTAATTCTTTATCACCAAATGAGTATGAGAGGATCTTTAATTGTACTACTACTAAAGAGATATAAGATACCTTAGAAATTGCACATATAAGAACTACACAGGTAAAGGCATCCAAGGTGCATGTTCTAGTATCTCAATATGAAATGTTTAAGATAGAGGAAGGTGAGTCAATAAAGGATTTGATTTAAAGATTCATTGCAATCACTAACCATCTGATGTTGCTTTGCAAAAAGTTTAAAAATGCTAATTTGGTCCACAAGGTTTTAAGATCTCTAATTGAAGAGAGTGGATCACCGAAAATGGGGATGCTAACAATTCAAGAACTTTTTGGAAATTTAGAAGAAACCAAATTGAAAATCAAAAGATACAAGAAAAATGGAGATGATAAAAAGAAGAAGACTTTGGCTTTGAAAGCTGCAAATACACTTGATTCAGATGAAGATCAGTCTGAAAGTAATGAAGTTGTAGATGAAAAAGAAGAAATGGCATTAATTAATAAGAAGTTGCAAAGGATTTTAAAAGAAAAGAGGAACAAGTAGAAGAAGAAAACTCCTATTCTACGACCAAAAAGAAGCAGAATAAAGGTGAACAAGAAAGTACATCAAATACAGGACCAACCTGCTTTGAGTGTAAAAAGCCTAGACACATAAAGCTAGACTGTCCAGTGCATTTGAAGAGACAACTTGAGATTGAAAGAAAGAAGAGAAAATAAGCATCAAAGAAATAAATTCAGCTTTTTGGGAACATGGAGATGCTGCTTCAATAGAAGATAAAGAAATAGATGAAGAAACATATCTTTGTCTTATGGCTATATTTGATGATGATGTTGAGATATTTCAATATCCATCCTTTTCTCATGGCATATATATTAGTTATTCAAATAATGAAACCAGAAATGATTCTGATGCTGATGATTTTTATGTTGAGATGTATTATTTACTAGTTAAAACTAGGAAAGAATTAAAGCAAGTTAAAATTGAAAAAGAAAACTTGCTGAAAAAATTAGAGCAATCAGAAAAAGAAATTAGTGATCTAAATGCTTTAGTTGGAAAGTTGACTGCAAGAAAGCCATCTGATCAGTGTGAGTCATATAAATTTAAGATAGCTTCATTGACAAAATCACTACAAGGTTTCATAGATAGCAATAGAAGATTTAATGATATGCTAGAGAGTTAGAAACTATTTCAAAGTAAATTTGGTTTAGGATATAAGTAGTTTAAATCCAAAAGAAATTCTGCATATATAACATGTTTTTACTATAACCATAAGGAACATCATATAAAACATTGTCCATACAGAAATGGCACATATATTTTGAAACCAAAAGAAAGGTTAGTGTGGTTACCTAAAAGATGTATTGCTAATTTTTCTAACAAGTTTGGACCTCAAATCAGCTAGGTACCACAAAAGTAAAGATAAATTTTTGTTTTGTAGATATGCAAAGAAATTGCTGAAAGGTAAAGTGAAGTTGCCTAGCCATAAAGTTGTTATGTTAGTAATAATTGGAAATTGGATTGTATGAAAAGTTGAATTCTTTTTAGAAGAAAATTTTCTTTTATATTTGAGACTATATCTTACATTGAAATTATGACATAGGCATCAGAGATGTCATTAGGTTTGTTTTGTAGGTATTTAAAGTGAAGACTAAGTTTCAATGGTATTGAATTAGGTACTACTGGTAAACATATCACTTTAAATAGTTATAGGACAAAACTGCATGAAAATTGTTTTCAGGATTGTCTAAATTGAATCATGAATCAATTCGAATTTTTCTAGGTTTTTCATGAGTTTCTGAATCAATTTAAGAATTGATTCATAAGTTCTTAAGAATCAATTCAAGAATCGATTCATAAATTTTTCAATCTTTTGAGAACACTAAATTTCTCTAAAAACTTTTTATCTACCTCAATGAATCAATTCCACAATTGATTCCACTTTGAAATGATTGATTCTTGAATCGATTCTTCACAACAATCCTGATGTACAATTTCATAACTCAATCAATTCCAAAATCGATTCAACATTCTAAAACTTACACATAAATTGATTCACAATCACATAAAACACACTATAAACCAATTATCGAATCGATTTACAACTTGATTTCTATAAATATCGAATCAATTTTTCCCTCATTTAATAGTTATATCATTTGACCCAGCCGAAACTCTCTCAAATTCCCTCACCTAAATCTTAAAGCTAAACCATTTTCATTGAAATTTCTTCCATAGAATTGCTAGAAACACCAAATCTAACAACTCTCACTAATTAGTTACTTCAAACAACTCAAAATCAGTCGATCCCAATTTCACACCCTAAAACCTTAACTTCAAAAAAATGCCAAAATGCATCAAACTCACAATTTCAAAGAAGAAGGATAAGGATGCAGGCCAATCCTCTACACAAGCTGGAGAGGCAACACATTTTAAGTTGCTCAGTGAGTATGCTAAATTTTTGTAGTTATTAAATAGGAAAGTAGAGCCCCTTAAGTGTTTTAGTGACAAATTGCTAGAAACTATGCTTGTTTTGTTAGCACAATACAAATTAGACAAATTCTTGACACATAAGGCAACTACTTACCCTAGGTTAGTTAAAATGTTCTATGCAAACTTAGCTGCTACAAATGATAAGTTATCATGTTATGTTATGCACAAACATATTATTGTTAATTTAGAACTATTGGCAAATATTTTTGATATGGGTGCATCACCTCCTAAGCTTAGTGCAAGACCTTTTCCTGACTATAGTAGGGAATCTACTATTAGATTGTCATTTCCTTATTCCACCCCCAAGGATGGAAATGGGAAATTGCTTATTACTGGCTTATCACCTAAAAACAAGATCTTACATTACATGATATGTAAGGTGATACTTCCAAGGACAACACGTTTTACTCAAATTGTGGAGGATGAGTTATTTTTTATGTGGATCATCAAAAATCAACTTAATTTTAACATGCCATATTTTATCTTTAAGTATCTGGTAGAATGTTCTAAACGGTCAGATATTGGATTCCTCCCTTTTGGTGTGATTCTATCACATCAAATGCAACAGAAGGATGAGGAAACTAAACTTCAAGCAATGGACTTCCAACAAGATCCTCTTCCTGCTTAGTATGCTATCTTATGTTGATTATGACATGTATCCTTTAGTCCTTTTCCCATTTAATTCATATCTACTTTATTTTGATTTTTTGATGTATTGGATAAATTGTTATGGATTCTTATTTTGAATACTTTAATAATTTGGTTATTGTACTTGATATTTTGATGATTATATGGATATTTTGTCATTTGGATGTTCTGAATTTTTATTACTCTTATGTATAGATTCTAAGTTTATCACTATTTTAGAAAAATGAGTAAATATAAGAGCATCATAATTAATATTGAGCTATTTTTCTAAATTTTTTTAACATCTAATTTTTCTTTTCTTTTTACTGAGAACCACTTTCTTTTTTATGTGCCAAATAGGGGAGAAAGATGAGATTTTCAAAAACAAAAATCTTATAGAGAAAGATAAGATTTTCAAAAATAAAAATTGATTTTTCAGAAAAATAAGATTTTTAAAGATAAATGAAATAAAATTTTTGATGAACGTAAGATGAGTAATAATAAGGAATATAATTTTTTTCTTATCTAAAATTAATTTTTGAGAAACTTTGAATCTCATCTAAATTATTTATCATCATAAAAAAAGAGGAGATTGTTAGCCTAAGAAATCCTAACTACACATTTTCTTCAATTTTGATGATTGAACAACAATTTTAGTTAATATCATAAACTAACTATATGCTTGAGCGTTTATCTATTTTGCAGGATTCAAACTTGATCAAAGCTTACCCAAAAGATCAACATTAGTTCTAAGTTTTTATTTGATTTCATAGGATCTTTTGTAAATGAAATCTTATTCAAATTGTTCAATTATATTTTTTGAAACAACTTATAGTGAGGTAAAATAAATCATTTAAAATGAGTTTTAAATGAAAAGTTTTCAAACAAATTTTTTACATGTTCCTACACGAGTTAAACTTTTATAAAAGCTATTTTCACTGTGTGAACCGATTCACAAATTATTCATCATAGGAAAACTTCTAAAATGAACTAGAATTGATTCACCAATTGATTCATGAAGAAAACTTTTCTTACTGAAGGTTTGGAATTTTTCTAAATCGATTCAACACTATTTTCAAAACACTATGATTCAATTTATCAATCGATTCGGACATGAAATTTTTCATAATTCATAAATTGAATAGTTAGTTACAAGTTTGTTATAACTACTATAAATCGATTCATGAATCGTTTCAAGGACTAAAAAATCAATTATTTTTAAATGTCAGTTATCTCAACTATAAATAGACCAAACCTTATTTCAAACTTAACTTTTTACATAAATCATTACGATAAAAATAGAGAAACTTTGAGCTTATATTAGATATTCATTACCTTACTTGGTTTCAATGATTTAATCGATCCTTGAGCAATCTGAAGAAGATTTTTGCCCAGCTAATTGAGATTTGCATCTCAATTTACTGTATTGTATCTCTTTGCTTTATCTTGATTTACTTTTTAGATTTTTAGGGTTAGAAATCTGGATACAAAGGAAGAGGTTGATCTTCCCTTTGCATCCTTCTAGAATTGTGAGGTTAATTACAATTGGTAGAAGGTGCATTGAATTCTTATAAATCTTCATAGCTATGAGGTTTATAGGAGCCTTGTTAAGTTCCTATATTAGTTTATAGGAGCCTTGTTAAGTTGGTGGAGGTTCTTTAACCGCCGCTATTATTTTTTAAAAATTTGCTATTTAAGTTGGCAGCAGTTCTTTAGTGGTTCTTTAACCACTGCTATTATTTTTTTTTTAAAATTCACTATTTAAGTTGGCGGCACTTATTTAACCACTGCCATTATTTTTTAAAAATTTTTTGCTAAAATTTCTAGCTGTTGTGTAACTACTGCTAAATTTTTTATATTTTTTTTAAAATTTTTTAAGTCATTCATTCTGTTCATTCTATTAATTAATAACACTAATTATCTTTGTAAAATAAAAAATGCAAACCCATGGTGTAATAAAAATGACATTCATTCAAATGTAACTTGTCTTACATCACAAATATGAGAAAATAAAATATTCAAATGTATAACCGAAAGCTATAATATTAATTGACTTTTACATTCCAATCAAAAACTATTTAAAACCAAAAAATACAATAGAACCTAAAAAGACCATGTAGGATCAGTGGCATTTCTATCTTAATTACTCCCTCCTGAAAATCTCCTTACATCTATAGGTGACAATTGATCTTCCAAATTAACATTAACACTATTTTGAAAAAAAAAAGAACATCTCAGACTAAAGATTACTTAGAAATTCAAACATGCAAAAGCAACAATTTAATTGTGCCATAATTTAGCAAAATTCTAGTTTGAAAACAAAAATTCAATTATGCATAAACTAACACAATTATACCATAGTTTGGCACAAATATACAGAAACAAAACAGCTAAATAGTGTCACTATATTAGTCCAATTATGTAGAAAAATAGCAATTCAATTATGCAAAAATTGGTCCAATTATGTAGAAAAGAACATCACTTCCAAATTATGTTCACATGTTTTAATGTTTTTAGGAGCTAAATGTTTGTGTTGTTTTTCTAAAATTAAAAAATAGCTAAGCTTCTTAGCAAGATTTTAAAGAAGTGTATTTTTGTGTAATTGAGGCCAAGTTTGGTGATGGTTCTCTTAGCTTCGTACAAAGAACTAGGTATTTTTGCATGCGCGAATGTATCCTTTAATAATTCCAAGATCATTGTCATGGCTTTATCTGTCATACCACACAAGCACTTGATGCGGTACAATTTTATTAGAAAAGATAGTTTGGAGTACTTTGTACACCTTTCATAGAATTGATTTCTGCTAGGTCCTACAATTAAAGTTTAAAATTTTAAAACTTGGGATTTTTTCTTTATTCCTTTAGGGGAATGTTATACTCCTTAATTAAAATTTGTTTTCTTTGATAGTTAATGTAGCAAATCAATATTTTGGATAGATGTTATGCAATAATGAAATGTAAAAGAGCAAGATAAAAAGTAATCAACACTATAATTTTTAAAGTGGTTCAACTTCACCCAAAATTACAAATGAAGTCTACTCCACTTGGGCAATCCTTAACTGGATTACCTCTTCAATTAAATGAAAAAAAAAATCTAGATTATCAGGCTCCTGAATTGTCAGTATGTATACAAAAGATTACATAAGAATTAAAGGGATCTTGACAACCTAGAAGAATTTCTATAAGCTCTTCCACACCTAATTTAAAAGAAAAGAAATTAACAGGCTCTTGCATACCTAAAACTAGAATTCTAAATCCCTAGAAATCAAAAGGAAAAACAAAGAGAAATTTCTCAAACGATCTAAGATGAATCTGTAGTATCTTTGATTTAGAAGCTTTTGGAATTACAAAAGTATTTGAAGAAGATGATAATCTTGTGAAGCATAATCTTCTTAGAAAATTTCGCACTTGAGAAAGATGAAAGAAAATTGATATGGAAATCAAAAGCAGTTAGGATATTTATAATTGCTATAATCAACTCTAACAAAATAACTAACTTTTAGTTTGTGAATCAATTCTAGAATCAATTCAGAATGGTTACAATTAATTTTCATTAATGAATTGATTTATGAATCGATTCAAAAAGTTTTAAAAGCAATTTATAAATCGATTGGTGAATCGATTTAGATCATAATCTTAACTTTTGGTAAAAAATCATTTTTAAAAAATTTTAACTTGTGAATCGATTCAAGTAGTGAAAAATCATTTGAAAGTTTCTTCAAGTGCTCAATTCTTATTTTTCTTTTTCATCATTTTAAAAGAAAATATCTGAATCAAAATTCACTTTAAGATTATCTTTTGAATCATGAACTTTGATGCATAATCCTAAAAAAAATAAGAACAAAACATCAAAGTAAATGTTAGATAATAAAGTTGAAATATCTGATACTTGTAAACAAAACAAAATGTATAGCCATAAGGCGTTTGTAGTTTGTCAACATCAAAATAGAATGTATAGGCTATTATGACTTATGCTATCAATCTCAAATATTTGTTGTTTGTCAACATCAAAATAGACTACGTAGCCATAAGGCTAACAATTTCCATCGTTAAGTAACTCATAAAATTCGGCTGTAAGATTATCTATTGTCTATCCCTGCATGTTGTCATTATTACTAGCATCATCATCAGATGAGTTAGACTCATTCTCATCGTGCAAACTACTAAAATCCAAATACACCGTTGATCATGTCTTGTAAAGGATGTTGGAGACCTATATTTTGGGAAGTTTTGACTGCATATGCTCTACTAAAAGATGCTTCAGGTTTGTTGCATTGCCCATGCCATATCCACTTAATGTATTTGACTGGAAATTGCTTTCGAGATAAGTGGTCGTATGCTTCAGCTCTATTCAACCACTTTTTAAATTTGCAACTATGACATAGACATATTATTCTCCTTTCGACAGATTGTCATTGAAATGTGAAATTAAGGAACTTGTTCAATTCTTCCTTATACTTGTCTGTATTCCATGACAAACTAATCCATGATTTATCTATATCTATGGTTTTAAAATACAAATAAGGCACTATTAGAGGTGGGAAGAGGAGCCATAATGGCTACCTTATCAGGACTAGTAAGTATTCCTATTTCTAGTTGCTGGCTTTCTAACACTATAAAAACGTATAATTAACAAAATCAAAACTTTTTAACAGCAGTATTTAAGCAAAAAAAAAAAAAGATAAGTTACTATACCTGGTTGGAAGAAAGGAGGTTACAGTGTTTGTCAAAGCTAATAAAGGCATAATATACCTATAAAGTAGAAGTTAAGGTTGAATATCAACATAAACCAGAAATTAAGACTGAATAGGAACAAAGAAAATTTTATAGATACAATATGGATTAAACAAATAAAGAGTATTGCACTGGACCAGAAATACTATACCTGTGATGTCCCTACCAAATGCTTCTTGAGTCAATGTTAAGCCACTACAAAATACCTATTTTCACAGTCTCATATAATAATTTTTTTCATTTTCATCAACTGGTTAATTATTTACTTTAATCCAAAAAGAAAAAAAGAAAAAAATGCCAAGAAAACTAATTCAAAATAAATTCAAGTAAACAATAGTATGCTATTACAAGGGTTAAATTGCAAGGCTTAAACCGATGAAGTAGGCAGCCAGCATTGGGTGTGTCTGACTATAGCATGTTATTATAAGGGTTAAAATGCAAGGCTTTATTTGAAAGCAAAATACGAGAGGACTGTTAGGATAAACAACATTCCAACTTCCAACATATTTTCATGGCAGACTAAACAACTAAGAACTCTATTCAAATTTAAAATTAGCAAATCAAATTGTTCTTATTGGAACAATAATATAATCATGAAATGATGACTCTAGATAAATAGAAAGAAAAATCAACCAATAAGACCAGTATCCAGATAATAGATCAAAATTATAGCCAAACATGCAAGTTAGCCAAATAAAGTAATAATATAACACTACAAAAAAAGGCCTATGTAGCAACGGTTCAAGGGTGGTGATTCACTCAAACCATTGCTAAATACATGGACAAAGAGACCTGGGCTCGACACTTATGGAAAGCAAATGTTCAGTTGGTTTTTAACAGTGATTTTTCTGAACCACTGCTAAGAACCCTAATGTTTAACTACGGTTTTGTTGAATCACATCTAAGCACCTACTGTTTAATGGCAATTATGTCGAAACCGATGCTAAATAGCAAATGTTTAACAGTATTTTTCAGTAATTATCACTAAGGTTAGGTTAAAACTATCACTAAACATTCAGTACTTGTTCACTTTTCCGACAAATTTTTTTTGCAGTGACACACCAAACCCTATCCCTTCCCTTCAGCCTTCTTTCTCGTTCTATTGTACCACTGCGTTAGGGCTTCTTCTTCCTCATTCCCAGGCTTCTTCGTTCTTGTTCTCCAGATTGAAAAGGTAAGAGACTATTTAACCCACCATTACCACAAAAGCTGTTTCCACCAAATTTCCCAATTTCTAGGGGTTTTTGATTTTCTTTTCTTTTTTCTCAAACCTTGCCTACTTTTCATTCCTCTATTTTATCTTTGCTCTAATTCTTCAATTTTCAAGTCCGTGTGCTCATGTTTCATCTTTCTTTTCATTCATTCATTACTCTACTGCTATTCTCTGTTTGACTTGGTAATAGACTAAAGGGGCATTCTTTATATTGTTGAAGATGAATTTCCCAGTGATTTAGTATTGTTTAATTTACTTTACTATTCCTTGATGGTTTTTTTTTATTGTTAGTTGAAATTGTGAACTCATGTTTTGGCTTTTGCTCCTGGTCACAGTTAGAGTCAATTCTGATGAACTTGGTGATTAAACTATTGTTTCACATCTTTCCACAATTAAACAAATGCAAAACAATCGAATACTCAACAAATGAAAAATTAGTAGCTTTATGAACATAAAACTCACAATGCCTTTGTTTATTATAAATTTGCTCCCTTACTAGAGTAGAATAATGGATGTTGTTCATCTTGTAAAATTTGAATACAGAAATGAATAGGTGAGTCATAGAGAAAAATGTGGTTCCTGCTCTTATTATAGGTGTAATTTTTATATTTATTTTTATATTTCTATTATAGGTAAGCTATTGGAATTCATTAAGATATACCTATATTAGATACTATTCCAATAACACTTAAAATCAATAATTACAACATTAATAGACTATAATTTTTATATTTCTAAAGATTGAGTTTTATATTTAAGGCTATGCTATTAATGTAATTTTTTTATGCTATTCATTCTTGCTAGTACAGGGAATACTACTGTTATGGGCATAATTCGGTATATGAGAAAAATGGGCTAACAAAGTCCAAAATGGAAAAGAGTCCAAATAAGAGAATTCCAACTCATTGAAAGGCCGAGGATGCTAAGCGCAACTCCCGGCTTGCATGCTTAGCAACCTGCCCTGCACAAGCTCGCTTCCCCAAATGCGAGCTCATCCTTGCTATCCAAAGATCGATAGCAACCCTAGGCTAAGGATTCTAGCTCGCTATATGGAAGACATAGCCTAACAAAGGAGCTTGCTAAGACTAAGCACAAGGCAAGTACACATCAACTTATAGACCCAGCCAACTGGGGCCCACCCACAGAAAGCAACTTGCAGAAGCCAAATTGCAGGGATACAAATTATCTTGTACATTTAATGTTTGATGTAACTTATTTACAACATGTAAAATTACATTTGTAACCTCCCAGCCTCTATAAATAAGAGGAGGGAGATCATTGTAAGAAGGAGCTAAGATACAATACTGAAACTCTATAGAAATTTTACCAGAAGCAATAAAATTACTATGGACATAGGGACCAGTGCTACCCGATTTTAGTCAAACCACGTTAAAAATATCATCTATCATTGTTGATCTTCCTCTCCACCTTCCTCCTCCCTCATTTCATCTAACCGAAAAGTAGCTTAGGGATAAAAGAACTACACTAGTTGACTGGGATTTGGCATAACCAAATTTTACTGTCAATATTTTGGTGCTAGAAGGAGAGCCCATCTACTTTCTGATTTTTCTTTTATTCGGCTACAATGGTGAGTGGAAGAGTCACTAGGAGTTTAAACACTCTAGTTGTTCAGCCAATAGACACTTCCATTATTGAGAACACTGCCAATTTGCTCCCAAGACTCACCATTAGCCTACTGCTACCCCAGAATCGAGGAAACACAAACACCACACCAACCATAGCCAACATTTGAGAATATGGTAAGAGAGTTTGCTGAAGCTGTTAAAGCACTGGCACAAGCATAGACTTAGGATGCACAAAGGCAATAAGTGATCATTGCGCAGCTCCAACAATTACATGAAGAACTTCACGAGGAAAAGTCAGCTCGCCAAACGTGCGAGAATCATGATGATTAGTGACATGGGGGCTCGCAACGAGCCGGGAGCTTGAATAAAACTAACCAAGTTCATACCTCAGGTTGCAACTCTCGTGGCCAAGAAGGAAAATGGGTCCAGAAATCCTCCAGCTTGTAGTTTGAAACACTGGACCTAATAATGAAAGAAGTGCTGCAAAGGCTAAAACGGTTAAAAGAGTGCCCCCAAACTCAAAACAAGCAAGTTTGCAATGAAGAGAGCTTGCCATTCTCTGTGGAGATCAAAATGTAGCCCCTCCCTCAGAAACTTAAGGTTCCCACGATTCCACTGTACGATGCAAACAATGATCTGTGTGATCATCTGGACGTGTTCAATGTCTAGATGGACCTTCAAACAATTGATCCTCTTGTCAAATGCTGCATCTTCCCATCCATATTAGGAGGCATTCCTCGAGCATGGTTTAGAGGCCTCCCAGCTTACAGTGTCAATAGCTGGGAAGAATGTCAAAGAAAATTCACCAATCAATACTAGGCGCTAAAGAGGCAACTCCCGCCCCCTATCACCTTGCCATGATCTTTCAATGTAAGAACAAATTGCTGAAGGATTATATAGTTAGGTTTAGGTAAGAGGCCAATTCCATAGAAAATCCTTCAGAGGATATTATCCTGATGGCGGTCTTAGCGGGACCTCGCAAAGATGGAAAACTATACAAAAGCTTGTACAAGTCCTTAGTACAAGACCTTGTTGAATCCTACAAGTGAGCTGCCAAGCAAATCAGATGGGAGGAAACCTTTGGCATGAAGGAACCCAAGCATAAGGACAAGGTGGCCAACTCCCCTCAAAGCAAAAAGAGGAACGATGAGAATCAAAATAATGATTCCAATGAATAAACTGTGAAGAGGGTTAGGAATGTGCGACCGTAGCATCGAGGTTGCCATGAAAGTTATAACATCTTATCTGACACCCAAGATAAGATCTTTGCCACAGAAAGGGGTAGGGAAGATTTTAGGAAACCTAAGCCCATGAGGGCCTCCAGTAAATTTAGAGACTCAAGCAGATTCTATGCTTACCACAGCGAGGCTGGACACACCACCTCAGAATGTTAGGCATTGAGGGATGCCATTGAGGACCTCATCAAAAGAGGCCACTTGCAAGAATACGTGGTGAAGCTGCTCGAGCCACGAGCTAGGCAATCCCAACGAGATCCTCATCGGGAGAAAGGGCCCTTAATTAGAAGCATATTTTGATCTTGTAAAGTTAATTTAGAAATAAATATCAGCATTTCAAATTTATCTGTTTGATGATTCTTGACAAAATGTCACTTTATTTGAGAAGAAAGTTATTCTATATCAATGCAAGTCAAAACTCGATATCACTGCTAACTAATTAGTTGAGGCACGGAGGTGCTAAAATAAACTTGATTACCTACCTGAGCAACAAGATTGCTGTGGGACTGAGCAACGAGATTGCTATCTCACTAAGCAATGAGATTGTTGTGAAGCTGAGCAACAAGATTTCTATCCCACTAACCAACGAGATTGCTACGAGACTGAGCAACAAGATTGTTGCTTCCTTAAGTAATGAGATTGCTGTGAGACTAAGCAACAAGATTGTTGTCCCATTGAGCAGTGAGATTGTTGGTAAAGTCAAAATCTTACAGCCCATTGAGCAATGAGATTGCTATGAAACTGAGCAATGAGATTGTTGTTTCACTAAGCAACAAGGTTGCTGTGGCACGATCTAAATGACACAACTCTTATGCAACTGAATGCTTGCAGCTCTCATGTGACTAAATGCTCATAGCTTTCATGTGGCCTAATAATCATAGCTTGCATGCAACTTACTATTAGGCTTAGCTTTCGTGTGACCTGCCTAAATATTACTCATTATCAACTAAGGCACTTAGATGCCCAAATTTAGTACTGACTGAAAAATATGGGCAATTGGTCATCTAGATATTTTATGACTTGCAAAATTTACATTATCATTTGAGACATGCAGAACGTTCAGCACAATGCTCAAGGAATACAAAGAAAGCTTATACATCAAAATCCTCATTCAACGAGAAAAATTTACATCAGAGGAGTCAAAATACAAGTTAGCTAGCTGAAGGTTGAGGAGAATAAAGAGAGAGCCAGTTCCCAAGAGATGAACTCGCACTGACTGGAGGACCGATGAGCATGCCAGCTCCTTAATCTTCTTTTTGTCATCCTCCTCCTTAGACGGTTCCTTTCCTAACTTACGCCCACAGCAATTCAAAATATGCCGAAGAGCACAGCTGGAAAGGTTGAATCTCACGGCAAAATCGTGAGGAACTAATCCAAAATCTGCAAAAGACCTACCAACATGCAGCAAGCCATGCATGCCTTATTAAGAAACCAAACCGTCAGAAACATGTGGGGCTTAGTTAAAGCACCCATCAAGCCATCCCATGAAGAAGCAAGAAGAGCTTCTCAAGCTTTATAAACTAGCCTGAGTTCAATGGAGGACCTAAAGGATAATTGGCTATTCCTGATCGAATGGTCCAAAGAAAACAAGGCCGTCACGCCAATGTCTACAAGCCATGCTCAAAAGGAAGTATGGCCTAGAGTAGAAGAAATAAAAGATTGAAAGCTTGAAAAGACAACATGACAGTCCACACGCAAAGACTTTGACTACACAACGAAATGCAAAGTAAGCCCTCAGGAAAATGACAACTCCCAGTCCGCAAAGTGAACTGAGAGTTAGAGGGTTTATGTTATGGGCATAATTCGATATATGAGAAAATATGAAGTCCCAAATGGAAAAGAGTCCAGATGAGACAAGTCTAACTCACTGAAAGGCTGAGGATGCTAAGCACAACTCCTGGCTCACATGCTTAGTGACCTGCCCTACATGAGCTTGCTTCCTCGAATGCGAGCTCATCCTTGTTGACCAAAAATCGACAGCAACCCAGGGCTAGGGATTCTAGCTCACGATATGGAACACATCGCCTAACAAGGGAGCTCGCCAAGACTAGGCACAAGGCAAGTACACATCCACTTATAGACCCAGCCTACCAGGGCCCACCCGTAGAAAGTAACTTGCAAAAGCCAAATTGCAGGGATATAGATTGTCTTGTATATTTAATATTTGATGTAACTTATTTATAACTTATAAAATTACATTTGTAACCTCTCAGCCTCTATAAATAAGAGGAGGGAGATCATTGTAAGAAGGAGCTAAGATACAATACTGAAACTTTGTAGAAATTTTACCAAAAGTAATAACATTACCATAGACGTAGGGATCAGTGCTGCTTGATTTTAGCCGAACTATGTTAAAAATATCATATGCCATTGCTGCTCTTCCTCTCTACCTTCCTCCTCCCTCATTTCATCTAACTAGAAAGTAGCTTGGGGGATAAAAGAACTACACTAGTTGACTGAGATTTGGCAGAACCAAATTTCACCGTCAACAACTGCTTTGTTATTTTTTTTATGGTGAATATATTTACTTTTCTATGGCTTTATTTTTTTTTTTTTGAATGATCATATTTGAATTGGCTTGATTTGATGGCTAAATCTCATTATTTGAAGAGGATATGAGGAAAAGTTTATTCTTTTATGCTTTTGGATAGATTTGTCAGAATGGAAATTGTAGACTTTCACCTTGATAGGTCTTACTACTAGTGTTTTCTCATATTTTTTGTTATTTTTATTGTGTAATGGCTTACATGGATTGATATTTCTGTAGCTTTAATTTCATTTCATGTAATGTGGAAGGACTATTTAGATTATCTATCAATGGTTAGTTTCAGATAAGGTTATGTAATAGAAGTTCTCTATAGTTTTAATTTTTTTTTCAAAGTGCATGCTGGTTGGACATGTCAACTATATGAAATTGCAATATTCTTAGGCCCATATATTATTTTGTTGCACCATAATGGTATTAATCAAGGCATTTGGAATGCTATTTTGTTTTATGTATATTTTGATGTATATTTACTTGTTTAAAAATAAACTGACGTATGAAAGTCTTGTTTAACATTGATAATGTTGTAATTTCATATAAGTGTAACTTATGTAGATCAAGTTTAGTTTGTTGTAATTTCTTGCAGTTTTGTTGCAGAAAGGAGTCCTAATTGGTTAAAGATGTAGCAATAGTATTTTGATTCCACTCCTTCTGCTGTGATTGGCGAGCTATTTTTTTTCCAAATCAGTATTGATTACTCACTACAATCCTCTTAAATTATTGTAGAGTTGTAATTGTCAAGTTCCTAATACAAAGATTGGTGGGTAAATTTTAAAAATTAAATGTGCAAAATTTATATGTAAAGGTGGATCTTGCCCTTATCTCGTTGGAGAATTATATACATCTTTGTTTTATTTTAAACCAGTTCTTTTAATATAGAAAATAGAAATTATTGATCAATGATGTAATTTGACAGATATTAAAAATTAATGAAAGCAGTAGAATGTGAATATTGAGAATAGAATTTGAGGCTAAGATTTTTAAAGTGCTTCAACTTGAATTGAAATCGCAATTCAAGTCTACTTCACTTGATCTTTCTCAACCAAAAGACCTTTTCAATTAAGAATAAAAATCATCAGGATTACCAGGCTCCTGAACTGCTAGTTTTACAATACACATATAAGAAATTAACAGGCTTCTTGCTAACCTAGAAGAATTAGGATAGGCTCTTCTAAACCTAAAGGAAACACAAGATTGACAAGTTCTTGCTAACCTATATAAGATTTCTAAATCCCTAGAAATCAAAAATAGAGATAAGAAATGTAAGAAATACAATACCAGATGTTTAAGATAGAAATCTTAAACAAGCTAAGATAAAC